>PVKB01001059.1:0-165388 GCA_004027205.1 Ctenodactylus gundi
TTTTTTTTTTTTTTTCATTGCTGCCATGGGATTTGGTTTGTTACTAGGTGTAAAGTGATTTGAAAGAAAAGCAGGAAACAATAACCTACTTTTATGTTCCCAGTATACTTTACATTTCAATCACCTCAGACAGTGGCATTTAATCTCATAAGTCTTAGTTAGCGAACAAGTATAAGACAGATTAAATTTAGCTTCAGTTAATTTTAGCAATTGGTCTTTTAACCTTCAACTTCTCCATTGTGCTCTTTTGCTGTGTCTGTTTTGTCATTTCATAATATTTTCCCAGTTATTCTATGCTGTGTTTGTGCATTTGTGTGTATGTGAACGTGCAGAAAATTCTCTTTAAAACATGAAAACCCTGCGGTTTAGCTCCTTTGTGCTGTCCCTTAATGATCAAGTCGTCCACCAATCTCTTTCTTGGATAGGTTTTGCTGTGTTTTGGATCTGGGATGTCCCCCCAAAGCCTCAGGTATTTAGACATTGTTGAATGCTTGTGGAATCATATGCTGTGAAGAGCGTAGGCCTCTTCAGAACGGCCAGGCCACTGAGGCGTGACTCAGAAGGAGTGAGGCAGTGTGGGTTGGCGTGGAAGGGGAGAACCCTGGGGCTTGATCTGGAAGGACATAGGCCTGTCCCACCTTTCTTGCTCCTCCATTTCCTTCCTGCCAGGCTGGAAGCAGCCTTCCTTCTGCTGTGCCCCTGCCGTGTGCTTCTACCCTTCTCGTGGACTGAGATCTACTGAAACTGTGAGCTAAAATACATCTCTCCTCTCTACAATTACGGATGTCAAGTATTGTGTTCTAGCAACGAAAAAGAAATTACACAAGTGTCATGGACTGACTGGAAACACATTTCCTATTTAATATTCAGTAGAATCTTTCATTGAATAATGATGCCTTCAGAAACCGAAGACGGGTGGGCTGTGACATATACTAATTCCCAACAAGATACTTTACATAAAAGGAAACTTTGGGATAACCTTAGTAAAGTGCCAGCTGAAAACAGAGATGAATCAGCAACCAGAGGACATAAAAGCTGTAAGATTAATTATTGACCTTTTAAAATAGTTTCCTCCCTTTCATGCGTGGGCTTTCTACCGAACAATATAGTGTTGATGAAATTTATTTTTCTAAGTCTTCTCTGAAACCTCTCATATTAATTAACGAACAGTATGAAGGATCTTTCAGTAATGGTGTTTGAAATTCTCAAGTGCCCTGGAGTACGCACGGCTGATGGAATTGCTTCAAAGACTAAATTGCCCTCTACAACATTATAGGTTAGAGTCTGGGTTGTCACTGTCTCTTTGTTAAGACCAAATGTGTGACACCCACAGCTGGAAGAAGAAAAGTTTATTTTAGATTACAATTTTTAAAAGGTTCAGTCCGTAGTTGTTGGCTCCAAAGTAGAACTTACTTGAAAGGGCCCGGGTGGAGGACACCTGCTCCCATCAGGGTGGCCAGGAAGTAGAAGGAGAAGAGACACGCTGGTGACAAGAATGTATTCTTTCAGGTCACACACCTCCTGACTCGCCTCCAACCAGTTCCCACCTCCTGATTGCACTTTCAGCTGTTAAACTTGTCAATGAATGAATTGACTAGTGAGTATAGAGCTCCCAGGATTCAGTCACCTCCAAACACATGGGAGTTTAAGGGACATTTTACATGTGCAGCACAATAGAGACATCTTAGGTAACTTGCACAAGTTTTTTATATTGAAAGATGCCTAAAATAAATTAACCTACTGACAATACAACAATTTACTAGATGACTGGAGCTCACACATATTTATAATTCAAGTTTAAGACATTCTGCAGAAATTCTAGAAAGAATTTGAAATTTCAAACTTTAGGACCTATTTTCTCTGGGTTAACTAGAAATAAAACAAAATAAACATAAATAATTCAGGACTAGAAGCCAGCACCTTGTTTTTGTCAGCATACAATTCTCTCTAGAGACCAACACGGTTGGCTTGATACCTTTGTTACGACCATCTCATGGGTCAGGGGAGTGAAGCTAGCTCCTCTGTCAGGACAATCTGCAGAAACAAATTCCAAAGTATATAAACATTTTGCTTGGAATGAATGCATTTGTCTCATCTATTATTGTCTGTCAGTCTGTCTGCATTTATCTGTCTGTCTGTCTACCATCATACTCTGTGCTCAGAAAGGCCAATCCACATGAATTTATTAAATGCTCAGGATGTCGCTGTGCCCTCACGGGTTTTCTGTCACTTTCGGAACCACGGGGGGGAGGGGGGTGTTCTCTCCCACTCTCCTCCTCTCACCACACGCACCACTGACCCTTTCCACAGGACTGTGGGTGGTGAACAGTGACCTCAGCGACTTTACTGAGATTGCTGAACCCTCTATCTCCATGACGTGCCACCTCAATTTCAGACACAGGACAATCCTGCTTCTGGCTTCTACTCCATAACTGGAGGTATTTTTAAGTGCATACTGAATCTTTTAGCTCTTTGAGTTGTTTTTTTTAGGTTAGAAAAGTGGATAAGTTCTTCCAGTTTGCATCTAACTTGTCCCCAAATGTGTCACAGTCGGAAGTGGGCTCTGGTTGGAGAAACAGGTAATTGGAGAATGACTTGAAATTTTTACCGTGCTGTTTCTGCTTAGAGTCAGCCAACTTTGGCATGAAAACACTGGAGCTGTTAGTCAAATAATCTATTTCTCCTTTGAATGTTGGCTGTCTGCGTTTTAACCCAGCAATGGAAATGTGTACTACAGATATGTGCATTGTTCAGAACATCAACATTTATCTTAAAAGTCTTAATAATTGTAAATTATTGTTCTTGATTTTTGTTTGCATTCAGCATATATATTTTTCAGAATAATCACCTAAAATTACTCTGACAATTCATCTATCTATCTATCATCTCTCATTTTCAATAATGAGAGTGGACTCAAATATGTTATTAGATATTAACTATACTATTTTTGAAGTAGAGAGAGTTTTTCTTTTTATATGCAAAATGTTCTAGTTACACACTTTGAGAATTAGTTCTATGAACATTTAAGTATCAATTTATTCCTTCCAAGTGTAAGTAAATTGACATTCTAGAAGAATTGCTGCTGATGAATTGAAGTTTATTCAAACAAATATTTGTTCTCACATTTGTTTGGCACAATTTTCTCAGTTATTAACGTTTGTTCATGTTCCTTATGATAATTATTAAATATAATTTGCAGTCATTCTGAATGTTAATCCTCAGCATATTATAGAGTCGAGCTAGTCTTAAGGTATATTCATTGTAGTATTCCATGAGGTATAATATCAAAGAGAGGACACATGTTTAAATATGCGGCATGTCCTAGTTATTTATTTGCCACTAGGAGACAGTATTTGACACCCACTATTTATAGAAGAACGGTTTAGAACAGTTCAGAAGTCTCCTTCCTTGAGTGGTTACCTGGCAATGGCTGCATGAGAGAGCCACCTAGTGGACAGCAGCTGCTCTTACAATGGTGGTCGGGATGAAAAACCAGAAGGATGATGCCACTGAGAGAGGTAAACCCTTTCAGGTCCTCCCTCCAATCAGGCTCTACCTGCTGAGAGCACAGGACATCATCAGTGCGCTAACCCATTCGATCCAGTTATCTTCATGATCCAACTGCCTTTTAAAGACATGAGGATTCTGGAAACTTGTAGATCCAAAGCAAAACACCACAGCTCATCTTTTAAGTGATAAGACCAACTTCTAATGGACTATGACTTCTTTGTGGCTTTCAAAATGATACTTATTTTAATAGGGTCTGACTTGTCCTTGATACTAACATTCTGATATTTATCACAATAATAGAATTTGCTCATGTGTAGTACATAAACACTTTTTAATTTTTTTCATATACTTTTGTAAATTGCACATTTTACATACCCTTCCATTTACAATGTATAATGAAACACGATTAAAAATAATTTGTCTATTTACAATAATTTCATGATAAAAAAGAGAGTAGCTTTGGTTTGGCTCTTTGGGACTATAAATTATTCATGACAATTTTCTGTTTTAGTATTAAGGATTGAATCCACTATGTTCACACTGAGCTATAGCCTCAGGCCCCCCCCCCCCTTTTAAAAATTGTATGTTGTTTTATTTTATTTTTAAAATTTTGAGTTATGTCTCAAAAGTCACATAAGTTGGAGTCAAACTTGTGATCTTCCAGCCTCAGCCTCCCAGAGTGCTGGGATTACCAGCTTGGCACCCCGGCCTGGCTCACGATAGTGTTCTTGATGGCCCAGTCTGTACCTCTGCCTTGCTAGATTTGAGATGTTTCACCCCGTGTGTTGCATTTGCCTTCCCTCTGCTCTTGTGATGTAGGCCCTCATGTCTTAGAATGCACAGTGTGTAGTGGTATGGGAGAAGTAGAAAGAGTCTGTTCATTTCCTTTGGCTCCAGAGGGGGATTTACCTAAAGGAACTCAGCTGGATGAGGAAAAATTAGGGAAAATTCCCACCACCAACTAACAAGTAAGTGTTTCTTTCTTTTCTTGACTATTATCAGACATCTGTAAAGTAATAGACTTTTCATCTTAATCAGCAATATATGGTAAAAATGTGAGACTAAAACTTACACTGCCATAAAAAAAAAGCTTCATATTATATAGAACATCAGACTTAGTCCTACAGCCAAGGCAGTAAACATTCATTTCTACTTCCTGGAAAAAAACTACCCCACAAAATGAATATTTCATTAAGAAAGTAATTATTGAGAGAAAACAAAACATGGTAGAATATCTATCAAGAACATCAAATTTATTTACAGAAAAATATTTTTTATCTCAAACTATCAATTTGTATACTTTGTATCGCAAATAAAAATTCAACTATAACAAGAATGCCATTTTAAAGAGACCAGGAAAGAAATATAAAAAAAAAAAAAATCAAACCTCACTGAGACACACACAAACAAGAGTAGAGCAGAGCACTGGAATATTAATTTCAGCCAAAATATAATTCAGGCAAAATGATTATTGAAATAAAGAGTCAACTCAACGCAATATATGTACATAAAATTTGCAAGCTTAATGTAACATTATTGCATGATAGATATATGTATGATAATGAATATGTATTTATAAAAATGGATGAAAACTTTTGAAACAGTCAACATGATATTTCCCAAAAGCAATAAAATTGTGAGCAAAATGTACAAAATATTTAAGCACTCATGTGCCTCTTCCTCTTCTGAATGACTGCTTGATGTTTGAACATGGCTTCGTACCTGAGTACAAGGACACTTGCTTCCCATACTTATTATTTCCGAGTCGCAGAGGGTTTTTAATAGATATTAATTTTACATACTTCTTCCTAAGGCACATTTGCAACTCCTTAAAGCCTTTTTGTCTTCAACCAAGGGAGAATATAGCAAAAGAAACATTTTAGGCATCCATCAGCATAAAACACTAGTGAAACTGGAGAATGTGGCTGAACCAGGCCTGCGTGGGTGAGGTGGCGGCGATCCACGGGGTTGTCCTGACTTCCCAGCAAGCTGTCGGCTGTGGCATAGCTCAATGTATTTCGTGAATCTGCACCAACAGACACCGTGATGCAGAGCCCTGCGCAGATCCGCCTCTGAGGCCGTGGGCGTTTGCAAAGGTTAAAGCGCATTCTGGTGTATTTTTAGAACCTGGCTGAGAAAGTTCATAATGGAAGGCGATAGAATAGGATTAGATGGGCCTGCTAAGAGGGAAAGTGCCCAGGCTTGACCATCCCAGGGGGCCGCTTATAGTTTATCATCTTTCTTATTGTAGTAGGAATTGGAGAAATAATTGCCCACATGTGGGGACGGCTTTATTGTTTCTTTTGCTGAGTTAAGTAGATTAAATCAAGGTTGCCTGAAGTTTTTCTATACAAAGCAACAAAAACTATAAAGAATTTCTGGCATAGATGCAGAACCCTGGCGTCATAACCGACAGTGCCCTCCCTTTTCTGTGGGTCAGCTGAGCTTATGTTTGCATTTAACCCTCACCTTAAAACTTCGTGCAACTCCTCCTAGAAAGAAATATAAGCGTTAAAGTCAGACATCGCGGTAGCGCCAAAGTCAGATGTCGCGACAGCACGAAAGGCAGACGTCGCGATAGTACCAAAGGCAGATATCGCGATTATTAGCTCATACGCATTACTTCTGAATTTAAGTAGACATTTTGATTGCACTTTGTCTGAGATGCCATTACATTTATTTTGAAATTACTTTAACATGTTTAGACCAAATCTGTTTGTTAAAGACCAATTACACAGAAATGTTTATTTTCAATATTTGCTCAAAGCAGCTGCGTTTCGAGTTTTTCTGTTTCTATTTTTAAAACTGCAGTTATGTTGTCTGTCACCTTTCACGTAGAAAATTACTCTTTCAAAATAACAGATACATCATTTAGCAAGTCAGAAAAAGCTGTGAGGTTAAATTATTACTGTCTTTCTCAATGAAACAAAAGGCTGTAAAAATGCTGCTTCAGATGTCTTTTGCTTTCTGTAACAGCCATAACACTGAGAGTTGGTAAAAGAGAAAATGGAACTGTGTAAACATTTTTTACATTAGTTTCACCTTTATGTTTCTAAAACATCCAGGAATGCGTTCTTTAAATCAAATTTGCACATTTACAATCAACAGCGAGGGTTTAAATGTCAAAATAGAGTTAATTTTATAAATGCTATCATTTCTGTTTAATCACCCATGATTAACAAAGTGAAAAATAAGAGAAATTCAAATGTTCAAATTTATAGTATCTTCGTATTCTCTAAAATGTTTCGTAATCATCATCTTGTTTGATTCCATCATTTTTGATGAATTAGTATTTGTAGCAAAGCTTAGTTGGCCTTTGTGTTCATAGCTTGACCTAACTTTGCAATTGCCACTAGAGATACCTCCGGGTAAAGTGCACAGGTCAGACAATGTGAATATTTGAATGTAATAAGATTCATTGTTGTACTAATGAAATATCACTTTCAATTAAGATTTCAACATTTTTTTCTAGCATGTACCATATCCTTACCCAATACTACAATTCCTCTTGCTCCTCAGCAGAACAATCTATTTCTCCTTAAATCTTATGTCAATAATATTTGGTTTTTTTTCTGTGAAACTGTTTTCTGTAAGTTTCTAGCAATCTTATGTTATAATAGTTGCTTTGTATATCTACAAGTTCTTCAAAAGCCAAGGAAATTTTTGATTCATTTATATTTTAATTGGCCAACAACAGATATTTAATAATTGGGCAAAATAAAAAATACAGTTAAAATTAAATATTACAAAATATTTTTGAGTAGTAATTTTTTTTTGACAGGGTTTTATTCTGTAGTCCAGGCTGGTACTGGACTGACTATGGGGCCCACAGCAATCCCCCAGCCTCATTCTTTAGAATGCTGGGATTATAGGCATGCACCACCACGCTTTGCTTATGTGGTGCTGGGGAATCAAATTCAAGTACTGAGTGTTTAACGTGGACACTTTTAACCTCGGAGCCATTCCTCTAGCCCTTGAGTAGAAATTTAGCACTCACAAACCATCTCCATATTTATGTTATTGTCTACTATTAATATTCCAAAAGGTACTATGAATATGGAAATTGAACTTAACTACATAACTTTTAAAAATTATACATTCATTGATATAGAACGTCTTTTAAAAGCATTTAATCAGTGTGAGTTAGATGTTTCTGTTCAATCACAAAGGAAAAAAGTACTTGTACTCTATTATTTTTTCAAAGAAAAATTTAGAATCTGTGTTTAGATAATCATAGGTTATGACATTTTTTTCCCCTCAGTATCTGTCACTTGAAATGCTAGACATTTCAGTTTTTACTTTTGTAAAGATGCCTGATGGATACAATCCATTGCTTTTGGAAGGAACTTGCGTACTTATCTGCCAAGCTTAAGGTAGTAATGATCTCAAATAGGTACTGATACCAGCAGCCACTGAGGTGCACTCACTGCCCCTGGCCTCGTTGCTAGCTATTGTGACTGCAAGCACGTAAGTATTAAGCATGTGGTTAGAATGCATAGAATCTACTCCTGACAAGTTTTAATTAGATTGTAGGTCATTTAATATATTTACCATGCTGAAATTCAGATTCACAGAATGTTGTGATTTTTATTGCTCAAAGTTTGACCTTGAACCAACAATTCCCCTCTCTCTCCTCTGCCAGCCTCTGGCAACCATCATATGACTCTGCATTTCTAAGAGTTCAGTTTTTTTAGTTTCTACGTGTAAGTGGAATGTAACATTTATCTTTCAGAGTCTGAATTATTTCATTCAGGTGAATGGCCTTGGGGTTCACCCATGTTATCACCAGTGACCGTATTTCCTTCTATTTTGATGATAATATATACATAGATTGCATTTTTGTTGTTCATACGTCATTGCATCATTTAATGGACATTTAGGTTGTCTCCATTTCTTGGCTGTTGCAAACAGTGCTACGATAAACGTGGGAGGGACGTGACTCTCTTTGGCACACTGAGCCCATTTCCTTAGGATCTATACCCACTAGTGAGATTGTTGGACCAGAGGATACTGCTATTTTTCATTTTTGAGGAATTTCCATTATGTTCTCTATAACGACTATACTAGTTTACATTCCCACACTGGCATCAACGAGCTGTGTGAAGAGCAGGCTGTGTATTGCTCAGAATTGTTTCAGGTTTTGTAGAAGAGCATTAAGGCTTTGCCTGACTCCGAGTTACCTTATCTTACAAAATAACAATCTGACCCTGAGTCACATCACTTTAAGTTCAAGTGTCAAAGTAGAATGACTCTACATCTTGTGTGTGCCAGCAAACTGCACGTTCAACCACAAAGCACAAGTTGATAAAAAGCTATTTATGACAAAATTAAGTCACCAAATTAAATGAGATGTATATAAGAACATATTAGAAATAGCAGGCATGTGAGCATACCAAACACACCAGATGTAATCCTTCATTTAGGACTCATAGAAAGAACACCCCAAGACTGGTAACGCTGCAACAGCGATGGCCCCATCTCTTGTCACCTGGTCACAGGCCAGAAAATTAGTCCATGAGATTTGACAGGGAAAGACCCACCATCTAAGAACACCAGCTGGTTGTTTGTCCTGCTTTTGAGATACCGGGCCCACCTCCAGCTGACACTTTCAAATTTCCTGCCCTCCAAAACAAGCTTGGTCAGCTCTAGCCTTAAACTTCTGCTGTCACCTCCAGGGACTCTGTGCACTAGTGTTTTCAGATTTCTGCCTTTTCTCTGCATGTTTGTGATTTATTAATTTTATCATTTCCATTATCTAATAGTTCTTGGTGTACACACCATATTCTCCTTAGTTAAATTCAGTCAAATACTTCATTCATTGTGATACTATTTTTGAAAGAGATTGCCTGAATAGTGTATTTCAAAATGCATTTTTTAGTATTCTAATTATTCATTTTATTATTCATACTTGCATACTTGCAATCTGCATATGGCCTCTTCTTTAAATCCTGTGTTAACTGCCTCATAACCTCCTGGACTATATATATATATATATATATATATATATATATATATATATATATATATATTTACTGTGTGAAGTGCAGTGAATGACTTGACTTTTATAGTTATTAGTAACTAAGATTGGAATAGAAAAAAAGAACTTTTGATTTCTTTTCTTATGACTACCAAGTGAATTCAGTAGTACCCACTAACTTAGATAGGTAAATTGGAACTATGGGGGAGTTTATCGCTATTCAGTAAATTGACAACTTAAGAAGTCTGACACCTCCATCTTTGTTCTTTTTCTCCCCTCAAGATGACTGTGGCCCCCTGAAGCGTTTTTGGTTCCACATCGATTTTATGATTGCCTTTTCTATATCTGTGAAAAATGTCTTTTGAATTTTGGTAAGGATTGTATTGAATCTGTGGTTGGTGTTGAGTAGTATGAGCACTTCCGCAATAATAATTTTTCCAATGCAATTTTAGGATACCTTTTTATTTGTGATTTATTAATTTTATCATATCCATTATCTAATAGTTCTTGGTGTACACACCATATTCTCCTTAATTAAATTCAGTCTTAAATACTTTATTCATTGTGATACTATTTTTGAAAGAGATTGTTTAAATAATGTATTTCAAAATGCATTTTTTAGTATTCTAATTATTCATTTTATTATTCATACTTGCATTTTAATTTGTAGTACAATGATGTGTTAGAGTACTCACTCTGTACTCTTTTATTCATGTCTTCAGGAATCCATGAGAGTATTCTGATTGGATTTCCCTGTAAGAATGAAATTCTCAGGCGGATTCAGGGAGAACAGATAGCAATAGCTTTCACACGTGCCACTTGCCAGAGCCACCTATGCTTTTATCCTGAGAACCGAAGTTCCCCAAAATAGCCTCGCTCATGACAAGCCCAGCATGATCAGTGAGAGCCCAGCATAATCAGGTACCTGGATTCTGGAGGACTTGCGGAGAGGTCAAGATGCTTTGCATAGCCAGACTATCAAGGACCATCTTGGCTCTTTTTCATGGCTGTGCCTATCATTCTACTCCTCTGTACCTGACTGAGATCCTGTGATAAATCTTTTGATATGTAACATTTCTGTAGTTACTAAGTCACCTCTTTAAAATGGAAAAGCAGAATCCCAGCTTTCCACAGACCAGAGAGCTAGGAATGCTTTAAAATAGCATCTGAGGTCAGTAGCAGAAATTTTCTCACTTCAGGGTGACCTGCCCTTTTGATGCCTCCATCGCGTTTTTTTTTTTAATGTTTTTTTTCCTGTTCTGTAGGTATTCGTACTGCATGCAACTGCTAACTCCGTGGAATGTGCTATTTGGGTAAACCTAAATGTGTGTTCCCTGGTCTTGATCACTCATATTTGGACTCTAAATAAGCTCTTATTCTCTTTCAGGCAATGATAATGTTTTGCATCAACAGTTTGGTGCCTATACATGTGGGGCCCCATGCAACCCACCCACTGCCCGTCCGAGGAGCCATCCGCAGCACCGCCGGTACTGGCGTTCAGAGCCCTGTCTGTTCTCATTGTTTATCTCCTCAAAGCGAATTTGTGGTCTCAGTTGTTTGTTGCTGGTATAAAATCTCCAACATCCATAACTGAAGAGAGGATACTCAAGATACTTTAGTTTCAAAGGTCTCACACGTCCATTTGAAGGCAACCAGCCACAACGCTCATGGCGGAGGCTGGAGAACCGCCCATTCCACTGCCGACAAAAACAAGTGAAGCAGGAATGTGCCAACTTCCGCAGACTCAGGGTAGTGCTTTCTTAGGAAGAAGGTTTAATAATGTTTCTCCTTCCTTCCTTTATTAACTGCAAGCTGCAAGTTGGACCCTCCACTCCCAGGTTGGTGACCCTCCCTCGCTTCCCGGCCCACAAGATAGTAACAAACACCTGAAAACTCTGCCTTGTTACTCCCAATCTAAACAAGGTGGCATCATTCTCCAGCATCTTCCTCTTCCAGACAGGGCCCATCTCCTAATAGTACAATTCCACAGGTATTCTATGACATTCAAATACGTGAGGCTTTTGGGGGCCATTGCAAACCAAGCTGTAGCACCTGGCAAGTTTTTCTGCGGGGCTTTGAGCCTCCTTTATATTAGATTGAGATTTCAAATTTACTCTCATCTGGTTTTACGCAGGGTTTGATCCATTTAGGATAGCTTGTTTGTTTTGCTTTCCAAGTTCAGCTGAAGGCATGTGCTTTGTTTGTTTACTTTGAAGGCACTTTGTCTGACTTGTCTGCTTGGTTTTCAAATTTTCTGACTACAGGACTACAGTTTTATTTTGGTTTGGTTTTTATTCTGTGTGTTTTATTGTTTTACTTTAAGATCTCTAAAGGAATTTGATTGCAACCTCTAGCTTTGATTTTGGATTGTTTTCAAAAGATTGTTCTGATAATTAATAATTGGTCATTATCTCTTAATATTTTCTTGATAAGTAGCTCTGTTTCTTGATGGCAGTTGCAACTACTCACAGCTTAAAAAAATATGGATGTCTGAGAAGGCTCACAGAGAAGAAGTATGGTTCCTTCCAGATCATCAGAGGAAAGAGTTAGGAGGATACACCCCATGATGTTCACTGACCCAGTAAGAAATTTCAGTAACATTCCTCACTCTTGGATGTGACAGAACTTATTGGCTCAGCCAGAAAGATATGTTTAAAAAATTGTTCACCAAGTGTCTTGAACCACTTCATGTTTCTCCATCCAATTGGACTTCAAAGGGGCTGAATGACATTTAACCTCCAGCTGCATTAACTTAAAACCCATAAGTAAACAAATTCAAAACCCTAACTCTCTCTCTCTATGCATATTGTGGAAAAATTTTCTAAATTTGAAACTTATCTTGACAAATTTCCTTAGATGGCAAAAATAATGGTGATCTTAAAGATTTACTAATGCTATGCCCTCTCATTACTCATGTTTTTAATCTCCAAGAAAGAGATCCATCATTATTCAGTGTAACTTGGATCTAAGAAAAAATAGTGATGACTCCAGGTTTGAGACTGCAAAGTCCCTAATTTAAATCTAGCCAAGGGAACCTCCCTTTAAAAAGTATCTCTTTTTACTACATTTTGCTGTACTGACATTGATATTAAAATGGATAGATCATGACTACAGAGTAACTCTTATCTTATTAACTTGTTGCCATTTCTGTATGACATTATATTTCTATTTGATTTTTCGAGTATGAATGTCCACTTACTGCCCCCCACTGGACTCTGATATAGCACTTTAAAAATGAGGCAAATACAGGTTTGCTGTTTGTTTTGTTTTTGCTTAGATTTTAAATATCAATGTTTCCCTAAAACAAAATTAGAGCTCGTTATCCCACATGAGGTTATATTTATAAAATCCAACTAACCAAAAGAAAAATAATACTAAAATTAAATGATAATGAAACATTCAAGATACTTTAAACAACAAATTCTTCATTGAGTATAAATGATTGTAAATTCAGCAAACAAGTCATAATTAGTCTGTTAAAGATACATATACGGTATATTTATGATACGTGTATGATACACAGAGAATTTTGGCTGGGGACAATGTGTGTTTCACTCAATTGCTACCTTCACATCATTAGGCCTGACTGTGTTGTTGATTTTTTAAAATTTTAAGTATTATGGTCCTATTATATATTACATATAAATGTCACGTCAGATACAGGGATGACAAAATAACAGTAATAAAACCTGGATTATCATGGTGAATAGATTTGATGTAAACCAGAAGCTTCCTCCTTGGTGGCTCTGCCAGCTAATCCCTTCTTTCCTGCCTTACCAACCAGCAGTATCTTTATCAGACCCTGGGGATGAGCCTCCCTAGCAAAGAGGGACAAGGAAACAATACTTGGGCCCAACACTTGTAATGATCAACCAACAGGGGGAAACTGAGAACTGAACTTCCACAAAATAGCATTATGTTGAGCCCAGCATAATCAGGTACAGCCTAACATGGTCAGCTAGCTGGATTCTGAAGTCCCTATGGAATGGTCAAAGGTGTTTGTACAGCCAGATTATCAGGGGCTGTCTTGGCCCCTTTTCATGGGGATATCTGTTGTCCCCTTCTGTATCTGACTTAACGTCTTTTGATAAATCCTTTGATATGTAACATGTCTATAATTACTCAGTAACCTTTTTAATCTGTAAAAGCAGATCTTCTAGCTTTCTGCCAATTCAAGAGCTAAAAAATGTCTTCATGTAAAATCTGTTCAATAGCAGTGATTTCCATGCTTCAGGGCTACCCACCAACTTGATGCTTTCACAATTGGTTTTCAGTGCTTTGATGTATGACTTTCTTCTGATCTATAACTGTAAAAATTGCTTGTAACTGCTAACTCATTGCAACATCCTATTTGGGAAAACCTAAATCCATGTTCCTGTTCCTTGATCACGCATATTTGGTTTCAGAATAAGATATTACTTATTCTCTGTAAGGCAACAATGATGTTTTTGCACTGAAAAATCCCAAGGCCTTGGTCTTCCCAGACGCAATTGGTAATAGGGATAACCTTGCATGGGAGAGTGGAAGCAGAAATTTGTCTTCATGACCCAAGTACAAGACTGTGGCAAAGAAGGAAACACACCAATCGGGTCTCCTCAAACTTGCAGTCAGTTGACAGCATCTGTTTTCAGCATATTCAGAACCTTGCTTAGATTTTTAAGAGTTCATGTTTTTCTTAGGTAGACCCAGCTAATGGCAGGCCATGATATGTAAGCCACTGACTGGCTCTTTCCTCACAGTGTGTTGCTTATCTGGTAGGCGATCTTTACCCTGAACCTTTCATTGTTGGACATCCCATCCACACTTTTAGCTGCTCAAGCCCTTTCTCTTTGCTTTTGGGGTTGTCTTATAGCTTCATTATCACCTAAAGGGTTTTTTTCTCTTTCTCGTTACGTTTCTCATACACAGTACCTAAAAGTAAAATGTGCGGATTCTTAACTTCATTTTATTATCGGATTCCCAGAAAATACAGTTTACAACAACTTCACTAAACTCAAAATTTACAAGGAAAAGTATCTTCTCAATATTTGAGTTAGTAGAGTGTGAAATGTTGTTGAGACCATGCATTACAGTTTAAAATTTATTACACTCTCAAATTGTCATAGACAGCTAGGGATAAAAGGGGCCTCAGAAATGAAGAATTTACAGAACTAGCAACTAGGTAAGTATGAGATGGCCCACAAGAGGCAGTTTTGAAACTGATTACCAAGACGGGAAGAGAACTTGGGGGTGGGGGTGGAGACCACAGGGCAAAGCCTAGAAAGTCTGATTGGTTCGTGAAGCTGCCCTTTTATTTAGCTCATCTCTAAAGATTTCTAGACAAAAAAGCCAAGTGGAAATTTTCATTTCATAAGCACTTTCTAATTAGTGAAAGTGCCTCTCTCTGTCCTCTACCATTTTCTCCATATTTCTCACAACAAAGGGCCGTTCAGACCTTTCCTCTGTTATCTAACCTCAGGGACACGGACACAGCACGAACTCCCAGCGTGAAAACAGCTAACAAAGTGTAGTGCAAACTTTCTCTGGTAGACAGAAGGATCATAAGAATAATATTTCTTCAATGTTTGTTAACTTTTAAAAATATTTTTTGTGTATTTGTTTGACTTTTGTGACACAAAATATTAAAAATATATCACTGGGCATATTGGTCTAAGCCTGTAATTCCTGATAATAAGGAGGCTGAGGCCAGGAGATTCCAATTTTGAGCCCAGTATGGGTAACTTAGAAACTCTCTAAGAGAAAAAAAAAGATGAGAAAAGAAAATCAGATTGCTGGGTTCGTAATTTCATTGTACTGCACTGCCTAGCACGTGTGAGGCTCCAACCTACTTCCCCCCCCCCCCAAAAAAAAAATAAAACAAGAGAAGAACGGAAAGAAGGAAGAAAGAAAGAAAAAGAGAAAGAATCATTGACCATATAAAACATTTTTATGTGCTCTTGAGAACTGGAACTAACTCCTAATGCAAGCATTAGTGATGGACATCTGATCTCCAGACCGAATGCAGCTCTTGTATGAATGTGTGTTAACCCTATCCTTGAAGATATCCCACCTGACCCAGGGACAGCACTTCTAGCTTTTTCTCCCAAAGAGTGAAAAGCACCACATAACTTATATATACGTGCAACCATGTTTATAGCAGTGCAGCTAGTAATATCTAAATCGTGGAAGATGCCAACTATCCATCCATCAATAGACCAGTGGGTTAACAACTTGGAGTGTTAACTCTGTCCTAAAGGCAAATAGAGTTAGGTCATTTGTAAGTAAAAGTGTGTGAAATTTCTACTAGAACTTTCTAAAATAGTGCTGGTAACAAAAAAGAAAAGAAAACAGAAGCCCCTAATTTTAATTTTGAAATATTAGAACAAGAAAAAAACTTGTTAAAATGTTTAATTCATTGAAATTTCATACTAGAAAGATCCTGACTCATTACAGGTACAGATACTGTTTTATTAAACTGTGATTTGTATAATCTTTTTATGCCAGTAGGAAAGGAGATATACGGGCAACACATTTTGTATTAGTTTTGTTTTATTTTTAAAACATGGATTTAAACACTCTTAATCAGATGTGGTAGCATTTGGAATAAAACATAGAAAGGAAGAACTATGCAATGTATAGATAGAGAAAATATATAGAACATCTATATTCTATATAGGTAGAGTATATAAAATATATAGAATACAAAAAATTAAATAAAGAACCGCTCATTATTTTAAAATTGATCTCTTATTTGAACACATGCTCTAGAATAAGAAGTTTTTGAATACGGATAACACACAAATCTCAAAGAATAAGGTTACATTTCTGTGTAATTTGAGGCATCATGAGTTAATCTGAAAAGGAAATGTTCAAGCAATCAGCGGACGGCGCCTATTATGAAGAATGGATGAAGTCTAGGGACAACAGTTTGAAGGCGTCCGTGAGGTAGGAACTGATCGCGTTAAGAGAAAACACAAATAAAAACTCTCAGGGAAAATACTTAGGCCCCAAAGGATGAAACGTATGAAGCTGGTTTCTTTGTTGTCGGGTCTGTTAATCCTGGAGTTCTATGTGTTATAATTCCTTCAAGAAGAGAGGCATAGAGTGCCACGTTCATTTGCAAATGATTAATTTTTCCTCAATATCTTACAAGACTCCCAAAATAAGCTATCGGCCACCTCCCATACCTGGGGACTCTCCTCAGTGGGATCAGCTACAAATTGCTCTCTCTACTAAAGAAATAAAGATGGCTGAGTTTCTCAGATAGGTGGCAGGAAGATGACGTCATAAGATTTCCACACATTTGAATAGGACCCAGCTAAGATACAGGCTGTCTGTGGGGAATGAACAAAAAGAAGAAAAGAAAAATGATTTATTAATCCTGGTCTGACAAATAATGCATAAGAGGCTAGATTGATTAATGTTTATTGCTTGTGAAATAAAACACTTTTGCTAACAATGGAAAAATTTCTAAATTGTTATATTTTTGGTATGAGGAGTTATAGCTTAATAGTAATCATCAGCTTTCTTTCCTATTGTGTGTGAGTCATTGAAGTAAAAATTCTGGAGAGAAAAATATCAGATGTGCTATGGACGGAGGCGGGATCAGATTATACAGGTGAAATAAAGCAACCTCTATATGTGTCCTGTTAGTTCATCCAGAATTAACATACCTAGTCAGCTCTAGAAGTACAGGTGTTACTTCCCCTCTGCAGGGAAAATACTGTCACTTGAAACTCTACCACAGGATGGGGAACAAATAGAAAGCACTTTCTCTGCAGGCAAAAAGATTTAGAGGAGCTCCAGGAACACTCAGCTGAGCTTGTTTTTGTCCTTACATTGATGAGATAAGTGGCTTTTTCTCCCGTGGCAATCCTGACTGAGCAAAGCAAAGACAAGGCAAGAAAAGTCACAATGTCCCTCCTTGTCAGACTCTTTGTGTTTGACCGATGCTGCCCAGAGTCGGGAGTTGATTACCAGCAGACAGCAGTTCACTCAGCAAATCACTGCTGGGTGCAATATTCCCCGGGAATTGAAAGCTCCCTGCCAAATGGCTCTTGAACCCACACTTGCTTCTGGCCTTCCCTTCTTTCACAGAGAGGCGAGGGAGAAAAATATCAATTCTCCTGGTGAGTAGAAATTCCCATTTCCTGGGACTACATACCCCACAAATCGTCAATGAAGCAAAAAGAAAGGGTTGTTTTTAAAATTTTTAATTTTTCCTTTGAATATTTCTTTAATATCACATTTAAATATTCCCTTGAAATGAGTCATTATCATAACATAAAGAACCCAGAGGGGAAAAATTATTTTCAGAGTATCAGAGAGGCTTTGGATTCGCATTGTAAATACTACTGATGCATACAGTATGTGAGAAAGGCAACTGGAAAGTAATAAGATTTGCGGTAAGAAGCATTTCTTTTATGTGGGCCTGCACTGAGTGGGTGTGAAGCAACCTGAATGAGTGATCAGAGACCAGCTTTCCTAGCAACTGCAAGCTCTAATTTCATCCAGTCCAGGTAGCACCAAAAATGAGATGGAGTAGGTTGTAGAAAAGGCCCTTTGCTTGACAAGTTAATGCTGAATGTTAATGTTTAGCATTAAGAAGCTTGGGGTCAGTGTGAGTCAAAACTAATGTCAGAGTTAGTGATAGGATGAAATATACTGAGAAATGAGTTAGCAAAAAACAGCAAATATCTTGTGGATGGCAGTGAGTTTAGTAATAGCAAGCAAATTCATTTGATCCTGAAGCCCTGAAGTCTTACTGAGCAACTGGTACTGGCTTCCTGCATTCAGCCAGAGTATCCACTTCCAAGTTCCAAAGGAACCTCTGAAATATACGGGACTCAGATTCAGTTCTCACCCCTGTCAGTGTTCCAGTTCTTCTCGTGCCCAGCTTCTGTTCCAAGATCTGCTCCCCGAACCCCACTGATTTTAGTGCCAGAATGGATCTCTGCCCCTGCTTAAAGTGGACATGGCAAGCAGTAAAATGCTGCTCCTCTCTGGCATTTTTTGCCCTGAGCTTTACTTCCGACATTATTTATTAAGCAGGAATCAAAAAGTTAAAAACTTTTTTTTTGTTTCTTGTTTTTCTTTTCTGTTTTGTTTAAATAACAGTAGGTACATCAGGATATTACAGAGAACCAGAAATAGTAGGAGATCTATCAGTTCTTGGTCAATAGCTATGTCTCTCTAGATAGATGCAAATAAATTGATACATTTAACAATGGATGTCTACTATCACAAAATCTGTGGATATAGGTGATAATGACTCAGGACCTTTCTTATGAAAAATTATAGAAGAAAAATAAAACTTATCAGACAACACCTTCTTCAGTCAGACAGCACTTTTCTCAGGCATACTTCCAGCTCACACAAAAGGGAGCTTGTTTATTTTTGGAATATGAGTTTTGGAATACAGTTTTCTATAAAATTAAAGTGAAAGCTCATTTAACAATGGTGAGTTTCGGTGAGTCAGAGTTCTATTGAACTATGCACATAACCTAAATAACAGGATAAAGGCTCACACAGGATCACACAAAGACCATGATGTTCTGGAAGTTATTAAGTATCTCACACGTGAGGATTAATTATTTTGTAAAAATTTATGCAGGGAAGCGGTGACTATTTCGACTGCAAAAAATTAAGAGGTTGCTGAAAGCCTAAAGGTTGATCTCAACAAAAAATTTCTCTGTACCTGTAAGTTTGTCTTCTTTCCTTTGGAGTAATGCATGTTCTCCAGAGTGGGCGGTGCTTTTCAGTTATTTCTGGCTTTGATTTGTTATTTCCTCAATTAAATATTCACTGGATTAGGAAGTTGTCAAACCAAAATTATTTTTCAAAAGTAGGATTCTTTTAAATGAATACCGTACATCAATAGAATCAGTGACATACACAATATCTTTGGTCAGATAAGCTGTGTCTTGTTAAGATAATACAAGAACATAGAATTTGTGTTTCAAATAATGGTCTGTTTAGTTATTGTTATCTAGAGCCTCTTTGACCCACCCAAATGTAAGTTGACTCAACAGCAGAAGTCCTCTTGAAATTTTTGAAAGAAACTGTTAGCAAATCCAACAGCATATGAGTTAGGGTGGAATGGATACACACAATTCGTGATTGTTAATTTTCCCACATGGGACTTAATTGTGTGATTTCTAAGAAAAACAATTCCTGTTGATTTTTTTGGAACCCATTCAAATTACTCCTCCCCACAGAATGTTTTTTGAGTCTGGTGTCATCTTCTTCCCTAGTGAAGGAAAAAAAAAGGGGGTGAGAGAAAAAAGGTTAAATTATCATTTTCTTCTTTTGTCCACACTGAAATGGAAATTGTATAAAAGCCTCTTTGAGATTGTGCTTTCTCTGAAGAGAAATTGGATCAGAGCCAAAAAAAGGTGTTTGTATTTTTTTTAAAAGAACTTAATACTTCTTAAGGGATCATTTGAACTTCCCTGCTTAGAAAATTACTGCTTAGACTTCTTCCAGGACACTTCAGGGTGAGATTTATAATTCTCCTTTAAGTCTTAAAAAGAAATGCATGATTTTGTTAAGAGTGAACTTTTTTTTTCTGAAGACAAGCTCTGAACAGGGAAAATGAATTGAGTGTATGACCTTAGCAGTAAAAGACCCATAGTGTTGCTTAACGGTGGCGTTTTCCCATAGTCCCAAATTTCTTGCTTTATTTATTAGATTCTATTTTCTGTGATTTAATATGTGAAATGGAAAAACTTAGGCGTCAAGTAAAATGAAAACCTCTAGAGAAAATGATTCCTGGGTTTTAATCTGGATGCACATGCCTCAGTTTATGCATTTAAAAAAATGGCTTCAATTATCTTACATTAAACAGAGAGACAAGGACGCTGAACCATGCTTAGTAATGGGACAGGCTCCATGTCCAAAAAAAATAAAACAACAGCATAACTTTATTTAAATCATCAAATTAGACTTGTCAGAATTTATTCATTTAAAGTCCTTTAATTCAAACTCAACATACTTGAAGCCAAAGATGCATTAATCATTCATTTAAAATTTTGTGTATCATGTGAGATTTCAGGTTTCCCAGTCAAACCACCACTATTCGCTTCATCACTGAGTTGAACCTTCCTGTTTGTTGGGTTCATTCTCAGTAAAGATGTCTTCATATTTAAACAAATGACTGACTGCTTGTTCAGGCTTACTTGCTGCTAAGAGATTCTAGAGCTTGGATCTCATCAATAGTTCTAGAAACATCCTTGAAAAGATTTGTGATTACACTACTTAAGCCAAGCCTCAAACTTAAATCACTATAGTGGATAAGAGTTGACCAGAGAATGGTTATATAGGTTGAAAAGTTTTAAACATCTATTTTTTCATGCATGTCTATTCTCTACTAATTCTTCTATCCCAATCTTCCAATTTATGTCATACATTTCAGGGTCTTTGCAGTTTTTAAGTGTCAAACAGATGTACTGGGAATAAAACATGAGTGACTTGGATATTATGTTACTAGATATATACCTCAGCATGCATTAAGAGAGAACATTTTAAAACACATAAAAATGTAGAAGCACATAGTCTGTTAATGGTTCAAGCTGTAACATCAGCATATATAAGATAGCTTCTGAGAAACTCAACTGAGCATAAAATATAAAGAATATCAGAGAAATTTTGGATTAATCTGACCTCACAGAACTCCTAAGAGCATCTAATGAGACCCTTCCCAACCAGGAATCTGCAACCAAATTTGCACAACTGACTTCAGTTCATTTTCTAATCATTCTGGGGGATCTCTGCTAAAACTCACATTCTAGTCTAGCCTACTTTCGAATTTCTAGTGGTGGTACTGCCACAGGTAATCTTTATAATATTCACTTCTAAGAACTATGGACTTGTTCAGCATAATAATTCATTTTCTGCTGCTATATTTCATGGACAAAAACCTATGGCATGTAGAATAGAGGTTCTCAGGGAAATGCATCTTTTATAACTTCTTTATTGCATTCCATCCTGATGCAATATTATAAAATGTAGTTCCAAAAATGTTCTCAAGACACATTTTTGGTGGAGAGAGTAATGGTCCTACCTACCATCTCCTGGAATCTGTTCCCTCACAGTTTACTATGGCAAACTTTTCAACTGTACCTGTGTTTTTTTTTTTTTTTTTTTTTTTTTTTTTTTTTTTTTTTTTTTTTTTTTTTTTTTTTTTTTTTTTTTTTTTTTTTTTTTTTTTTTTTTTTTTTTTTTTTTTTTTTTTTTTTTTTTTTTTTTTTTTTTTGCTTTGAGGTGGCTGGTTTACTTAAAATTTCTACATACCCTTTGATGCTTTCAACATGGGTTTGAACTTCTAATTAAGATCAAAATACCTTACAGGGAACAAACTCAAAAAGCACATGGTTTAAAAGATCGCCCTAGATTTCAACAAAGGATTATTCAATTTGTAAAGTGGGATCATTAATTAAACATAAAATTACACACATTGCTTTCTGAAGAACAAGGGTTGTATCTATAAGATGTTATGTCTTTATATAATTCTATATCATTTTCTTTTTAATTTCACACTAAAATAATTCAAGGTTCATATTTTTATCACAACTTCATACTTTCTTCTAATTTTTGCAAAAGGGTTGATTATTAAATCTGCACATAAACCCAAAATATTAAGTGAACTTTTACACAGAACATGTAACATCAAAGTTCATCTGGGTGTAAAACTTCACGGTACATGTTATGACTTATTTTCATGCACCTTGTAAAGAATTGCTTAAGACTGTCTTAAAATGGATACAATGGACAGAGAATGGCCTTAGAAATATAAATTTAAATATTTGTCTTATAAATTATGTCAAGGAGAAAGGAACCTAATTTTTAATTTAAAAAATCATTATGAGAATTAAAGAAGACACACAAATATAAACTCAGAGTACAGCCACACTTATAAGTAGTGCATGTACTGATGGTCATTAGCATTATGTTTTTGGAGCAATTTTAGAATCTTTATTTATTATGTAATTATTTACATAATTATTAATTATGTGTTCCATTAAATTCAATAAAATTTTAATTCAAGATACTAAATTGATTCAGAAAACAATATAAAAAGTTTAGGCATAGAATCATGTTTAAAAATAATAAATAAATTATATTTAAAAATCATATCTTGACATTAATACTGTGGTGTTAAATTTATGATATTCACTATACTGGAAACCACTGAAATGTTTAAGAATCCTTGAAGTAAAAATAGTAACACCAAATATCACTCACCAGCACTGTATGAAGAATTCAACCGTGTTTTGGGAGAAAATTTTTATAACTCTGAGAATAAAATCTATGTGACAAGAATAGGCAGGACTCCACAATCCTTTGATGCCTACAGAAATGTAGTCGCCTGTGGTTGATGAAGAAATGAAAAACTCACACAGAAGCCTACAAATCTTCTGTGATAAAGCTTAAGATAGAAAAAAGAATGAGTACAGGTGTGTCGGTTGACTGTAATTTCATATGTTAAAAGAAAATATTTAAAAATAAGGATCCTATACTATAGTTTCAAAATCTCTTTTCCAAATGTTGAAATATGAGGGACTAGTAAATAATTCTCTAGAAAATGTTGGGAAATGTTACAACTCAGAATCTGCAAAATGATATGGTCAGGGACAGTTTTAGAGGAAGTGTGGATTCTGCCTTGTGAAGCGCTACCTTTTTCTCGCTCAGAGCATGGCCGATGCTGGCCCAAGGCTTGGGGACGCCGACCAAGGTAGCGGTCACATGAGAACCACCTACAACTCTAAACATTCTCACATTTTACCTTCATTTCCAAGCTGTATTGTTGGCCTGCCACAACTTTGTGGACGCTTACAGAAGACATGGGGCTCTAGGTGTGTCAATCACTTTCCTATCACTGGAAGAAAACGCCAAACAAACACTTAAAAAAGGAGAGGGCTGTTCTGTACACAATGTAGGAGAGTCCCCTTCCTGCTTTGCAAGGACCATGGCCGGAACTGTTCAGGGCAGAGTGGCCCGAGAGCACTTTCTAGCCACGCCTCCAGTGATCTGTTCTTTAGAGCCAGGCCTTCCCTTTGAACCCAAGACTTTTGGGTTTAGATCTCAACCATAGGACCAGAGAAAAACGGCCTCTCTACTCGCGGCAGCTGCAGAAGCCACGGCAGCGGCACTCTCTTGCGCACCTCACTGAACTCCAGGCCTTAGAAAGGAAGAGGGAGAGGACCAACGGGCACGTGCACACGCTGAGCTGCTGTGGGACTGTGTCCCTTTTTATTTGGGCAGAGGGCATAACTATCCATTGCTCCAGCAGGAGATGCTACCTCTCTTCTGCACAGCTGTTTATTTTAAAAATATATACCTGAACAGATATTCCGGAACAGAGGTGCTCACTGCTCTACTTGGAGGACATGCAGTTCACCCTGGGACGTCACCTTCCACAGACACTGTGAGTGATGATTCCTACCAGGAATTTGGATGACTAAGTGTCCGGCCACACTGTGGCAATATCCTAAAAATATTTTCCAGCAGTGATTCATATTTTGATAAAGCGTAAATGCAAGAATGACAGTAGGGTAATACTGGGTTTTTTAGTTTTTTTGGATTATTAAAGACAGCAAATGTATTTACAGTATACAAATTTAAAAAAACTTTATAATAATATACTGCATCAAAAGTACACAGTAACCAGAAAGAGAAAATAAAACCTAGAAAAGAGTAGCTAAAAACCAGTGAAGTCAAAATGAGAAATTACTTTCAGAAACACGACCACGCAGCAGCTGAATTTTGTATGTGTGTATGTCTCTCATGATAGAGAGGTAGGTAGACAGATTTAACAAGCTACTTATGTGTATATTTTCAGTGTTTTCCAGGTGGGTTTTGTGTGGATCCTAATGTCTATAACTTTTAAAGGTGCATACATACACGCATATACACACTCATACTCACATACCATGTATATATATAGGAAGGTGTGTATGTGTGTGTGTATGTGTGTGCATGACCTTTGTCATCAAACATTAAGAAGGAAGGAATCATTTCAATTGACAAATCAAGAACAATTTAAGAATCCGAAGTAAGAAAGAAACATTTGAAAGAATTGGGACTAATTCCATTTGAAAGCAAAAATAGGGGAATTGTTTGTTATGTATAAACATAAAAACAATACAAATGATACAGGTAAATATATAAATATGATATGGCTGTGGACATTAATGTGGACATGGGTGTGCTTGTACATGTAAATACATGTGTAAGTGTATGTTTACATGCCGCTTTGCCAGTGTCTTATTAAAATTGTAATTTGCATTGTTAGTGCTACCAATTTTCTTAAATAGGGAATTAATTTTTAATGCTTTTATACTCAGTTTATGATTAAAAACAACTATCACATTATTTTATAATTTTTTTGTGAATCAAGTTTCAGAGGGCAGAGATTTTTCTGAACTATCACAAGAATCCACAATACAGTAAGTATGAAGCAAATGTGCTTGTGAAGACTAAATTCACCAAAAAATAGATCCCAGCACTCCTGTTATACAAATGATTTCTTATATATTTTTTAAAGAAATATAAATGTTCCCAAGCCCCATTTTTTGTTACATTAAACCACTTGTGTGCATGTTTCAAAAGTTCTCCAGGTGGATCTGATGCAGATCATGATGTATGTAACACTAATAGACAATATAAACATTAATTGGATGTGATTAAAGTGTCATGTGAATGGCAACATAATATGTGACAAGCAGGCCTGATGGGACAACCAAAGGAGAAAAAAGAAAGGAGAAAATGTTATTATTTAGTAAATCATATTGTTATTTGGGAACATTAAAAAATACGAGACCCTAATGACTGATTAAAACCATCTTAGCTTTCACTGCAGGTATCCCGGCAGTTCTTTTTTCAGTAGGAACGATGTTTCATTAAACCTAAAGAGTACAAGGTAATAATAAAGCTCCCAGAGATATAGTGACACAGATATTCGTTAATGAGCTTTAGAAAATTCTGCTTATGACAGTGTTGGTGAATGGGATCGTAAATGAATGTCATCCAGTAGCACCTAATTAGTGTGATTAACCAACTTCAGTAATCACCAGAGAAGGCATTGATTCAAGGCATTCTCTTTGATACATAGAAAATGTTTTACCTGTGGGATCAATGCCTTGTTTCTAAAGCACTGTCAATGGAGATTTTCTTTTGACTTTCACATATCTGATTGGTCTGTTATCAGGCAACGGGCCTGTTAGATAAGCCTGGTGACCTTGGAAATAATGAGGCACACACTGTTAAGAATTGGAGAGGAATCTTTATAGTGAATTTGAACAGAATGAGTTTCAGGAATCCTAGTGCAGGTTGATGCCAAGTTATTCACTGTCTATTAAATTGGATAAAACAAACTAAGTGAATGTGTTGATTCTTAATTCAACATGTACATCATCAATTTGTAAAATACCTATGTGGAAAAAAAAATCATATAGCAAATAAGAAGTCACAATTATACATAAAGATAGGTTAAATATTCATTAGAAGAAGTAAGAACCTTTTAAATAATACACAGTTCCGTGTTGACATTTAGAGAAGCAACTTTGCATGATGGGTTTGGAATAACTCACGCACTAATATAAAACTCAAAAGCCGTATCTACCTATTAAATAGCATAATAATTATTTATTGATCATAGAGAAATATTTGATATACTGTTTAATTTTATGATTTTATTTTATTTTAGTGACAATATACTAGAAAATATGGTTATGTGGCATATCTATTGCTCAAGAAGTTATTTACGAAAGGACACAGTTAACATTCATTATAATTGGTATCTTGAAGAAATATTTATCTTTACTGACATGTGCCAATTGCATCCCTCATTAGTTTATATTTTGATGAATCTTGAATTGCTCAAGTAAAGTCCACAGTCAAGGATCTCTTAGTCAACAGGACTGGGAGACAAGAGCCCAGTTTTAGCTTAACTTTTCTTAAACAAAAAGTTGGAGAGTTTAAAGAGATTGTATTGTGAGGGTGGTGGTAGTGGGGGTTATTAACTCTGATTGCTAATTATGTTTGCTATTTGGCTCTAATCAAAAGAACGTTAAGCACTTTATAATCTTCATGATCCAAGGTACTTTTACAACCTGGGCAAGATTTCCAGAGAAGTTGGGTTCCCAAAGAGTCTTGGAGAGGGAGGCTCTGTTTCTTACTGCTTCAAAGGAATACCACTTTAATCCTCTGGATATACACCCCGGGGGTCTAAACCAGGTGAGAAACTTTTTACCAAAATTTCAAAAGGGCAGACAAAAAATTTCTAGTGACAAGGTTTCCAAAGTAAATGCTTTGTGAAAAGAGAGGTCGGAGCCCAGAGTCAGGAAATGGTCTGAGATTCTGCCGAACTGAAGGAACATGAAAGGGATCTGGGTCACCTTTAGTTGAAGCTTTTGATACATAAGAAATATGAGGAATTGAGAAACTCTGTCTCTCCCACACAAACGTTTCCTTTCATATCTTGCAGAAAACTAAAAAATAAAGTGATTTTTTTTCTGTTGTTGTCCAACATTAATAATGCAAGTTCAAAGTCAAAAGGAAGACAGAAAGATAGAAGATACACAAAAAGAAAGGAAAGAAAACTAAGGAAGCAAGAAAGAAGGAGAGAAAGAAAGAAAGAAAAAAGAAAAGTTAGAATGATGTGATTTAAAAGAATGATCTACTAACACGATCCATGAAATTGTTTCTGCACTACCTATGGCTTTAACGTAATTTCTCTGTCTGGTCTATTTTGTCCAAGATTTTGCAATTAACCTGGGAATGAAATGTGTCAACTGCTTTTTAAATGTTAATAGGTAAATAAATAAATGAATAAATGAATGAATGAAGGAAGGAAGGAAGGAATGGATGGATTGGTTATTAGATACATGTTTAAGATACATGAGAAGACTCAAAAATTCATTTTCTATCTGCCTACTTTTTCTAAATACAAGCTAAATATTAGGTCTTGTTTTCATTAATCAATATTTTTTCCTTTTGGCAGTCCACCTTTATCCACTTATTGTTAAATTATAATGCATTTTGTTCCTATTTTTATGATAGATTATTTGATGTCATTGACAATATAGAGCGATTTAATAATCTCCCAGCTCCAAATATCTGCACCTTCTGACTTTTCTTTCTTTCTTAATTTTAAGTATCTCATAGCACATATGGAAAATTATAACAGGAAGAAAATCTACCATCATCTTACTTGAATGGCTGAATCTCAAAGAGAAACTTGAGGAAAAAAGTCTTTGCAACCATACTGGAAGCCTATGAAATATTCTAACTAAACATGTGATAGAGATTACTTGGTATTCATTAAGAGAATTCTATGTGACTATTGGCCAATTTTAAGAACTCCCTTAGAATTAGGACCTGTTAGGTTTGCAAATGAATGTACAGGATGTACTGAATTACTTTTTCTGATGAACCACCAATAATGTCAGTAAAGAATATTTTATGCGTTATTTGTGATACTTGTAGTTTAAAATATTCTCTTTTTTAAAAATCTGCAATTCAACTTCGACTGGCTGACTTGTTTTTATCTGGAAATACTGCTTAGGACAGATATTCAGATGACTGATTTTTGTATAACAAATCAACGATTATAACAAAATTTGTACAGCTAGATTCACACATTATGCCTTAATCCATCAATGAGGATAAGGTCCGTTTTCAACTTTTAGGATGAAAGATAACTATGTGCTTTTAACAATAACTTGTGCTATTACAGTATTAACTATTTTTCTGAGAGTACATGTGTCTGGATGTGATAGCTATCCTTCATCTTTTTATTTGTACTGAATTCAATTTAAGAAGGCTCTGAAGGCTACTGGTTTATTCAGCACAGCCTTGAAATTGCTGCTGTATTATTCTGGCTCATGTAATATGCAACTGATTATTTCTCTGAAAGAAATGAATTCCTTAGCAAGCTTTTTATCCCCTTTCCAGTGTGTTCAATATGTTCTCAAGACCCATATTTCATGGCAAATGAATTATTTACATCACAGGAATATTTCATTAGCTAGAGAAAATAAATCACCTGAAAACTATTGAACTAAATAAACTTCTAGTGTTTTATTATACATTTTTTCCTTTATTTTTAGATCATTAATTGCACTATTTCATAATAAGACCTGAGACTACGGGGGATCTAATGCTATTTACTAAGAAGAAAAATGATGACTTTGAGTCAAGCAATGAAACATGCGTGTTCACATGTATGGGTCTTTGAAGATTGGAAATTGTTTGTTTTCCAAAAGTCATGTGCTGGAGGCTTGTTCCCAACTGTAACAGGAATGAGAGCAAACTTCCAAAAGGTGAGACCTCTTGGGAGCTGGTTTGACCACGATGGTTACTAATTTAGAAAGGGTTAATTTGTATCACTCAGGGATGAGTTAGATTTCAGAGAACCGGATTGGCTCTTGAGATGACACTTTTGACAAAGCTGGACCCATCATGTTCCTTCCCTTGTGCCCACACTTGGGGTCCAGAATTGTAAGCTAAATAAACGTCTTCCTCAGATGTTCTACTATAACAACACAGAATGATCTAAGCCCACGATTGTCATGTGAACCCAGCACACCATTTTAAGTGGCAAAACGGGATTGATGCGATCAACATACAAAAAATAAGAATCTGTAACCATTGTTCTCAAGAAAAGAAATGTATTTGAGGTACTTTATTCCTCAAGCAAATGGTATTTTTATGATTAAATATTTGAATACTTTTGTATTCTGCAATTTAGGCAGATTAGGATTAATATTGGTCATTAAATAAAGCAAATTACCCAGTGCTTTTTAACGCAGGGAGCTAATCTCACTGCTTGATGATGTTAAAAGTAAATAGCTTTTAATTATGTTTCAGACTCAAAAAATGCAAGAAACGATGCTGTCCTAAATTAGAAGACAATGCAATGCTTGATTTAGCAGTATTTGATAGTGAACAGTTGTGCACATTTTCACAGTCTGGCCGTGTTCCTGATATTGCCAAGACAAATGAGTCAGAAAATTTCAGAAATGTCCTTTTGCACTGACATGTGATTATACATATTTATTTGTATATCATCGACCCATTTCAAGACACAAATGAGTTGAGCATAGTGTTCAGTGCTGAATTCTTTCCAAATCAGAATACACCTTCTTTCACCTTTAGATTTTTGAAGAATCTTTAATAATGTATGCATCATAGTCTTAAGGATCTGTTAAGAAGAAGAACGAGTTTAAGTATAATAGTGGGTTTATTGTTTAATGAAATGCACCATATAATCCTAGCATTCTGGGAGGCTGGGGCAGGAAAATCACAGGTTCAAGCCCAGCGTTGGCAACTTGGTGATGAGAACTGAAATTCCAGGCTACAACCGCACTCCCATCAGGCCTCTCACAGAAGAAATAAATAAGAATAGTCAAAGGAAATGTAGCTTATTTGATAGTATTTAGAGGTAAGAAGAATGAGATAATGTAGAAGCCAAAGTACAATGAGTATTCTGTTGCTACAGCTTTTAAGAAGTCTACCAAACACTTAGTAGAATATAATCTTTCTTTCTTTCCTTCTTTCTGTTTTTGACACAGGGTCTCACAGTGTAGCCCAGGCTGGCTCTAAACTCACTACAGAGCCCAGGCTGCACATGGAGTCATGGCATTCTTCTTGCCTCAGCCTCCCTTGAGTGTTGAAATTACAGGCATGTGCGACCACGCCCATTATTATGGGGTTCTGGCAAACCAACGTCGGGGCCTTGCACCTGCAAGACAAACTCCTTATCCACTGTGCCATTCCTCCAGCCCCTCTTCTTCCTACAATAATATATTTGTTCAAAAATCTTTTTTATTCTGTGGTACAATATATAATCTGCTGTCATTTGTTAACCTTACCAAATATTTAGTTTTTTTCTGGATTAGCCACGTTGCAAGGCTAAGCAGGGTGCAACTCCAAGGGCTCTTGGTCTACCTAAGGACACAGCATGAATATTTCCTCCTTTTTAGCTGCTCCAAACACAAGACAACTTTCACGTAGTCGTTCTCTGTCAATTTCAATTTACAATTGTCCTTATGTCAATTCCATCAAGGTGATGGAATCTGAAACGCACTTCTGTTTCTACACTTTGATATTGAGCTCTCTACATACACATCTCAGGCTTCCCTCCTCTTCTACTTGACTACCATGAAAATTCAATAACATTTCACAACCCAAACAGATGCTTTATAGCTTTTTCTCTCTTCTTTTTCCACAGCGGAGTCTCCATTTTGTTCTACTGTGTCTTGAAAACTTTGAATAATTTCTTGAAGAAAATAAGAATTTCTGTGAAAACCAATTTACTCATAGTTGAAGCATCTGTAATCGCCTCTAAATACATGATATTGTGAGTAGAAAGAAGAAGCCTTCATATTTTAATACTATTTAAGCATAATTTTGTGGTTAGAAGATACATGAGTAATTATTTTAGTAGAATTTTGAATTACATGTTATGGGTGTTGAAAACCGAAATAATAATATTTCACATGGAATAATATTATAAAGTTTTTAAAAATATTTGTTACCTTTTAGAGATAACTTACAAGTAACTTTCTCTCTTCCTGAGGGGTCTAACTCATTGGTCGTGGTCAGTGGATAGAGTAGGTTACTCTGTGGACTGTTGCCTGGGTAGTGGTCCCGCTAATCTGTTACTGTTCGTGGTCTTCAATGTTGAAGGCACATTATAAAACACAGATCGAGTTCTACACGTTCCCAAGCAGATGCCACAGCCTTTTGTGCCATTGCCGTGGTGCTGATGTGTTTCCATTAGCCTATCCCCTTAGTGTCATCCTCCTCTGCACACTTTCGACAGATCCCTTCTTCCAGGTGGTAGTGAAAGTCCTTGAGGGGCGACTCAGACTTTCATACAAGAAGCGAGAGTGACATGGTAAATATAAACACAGATATACACATGAACACCAAATAAATTATTAACGGTGAGATCAGGTGAACAACAAGGGTTTTTAACAGCCTGAATTCCATTTTTTCTTTTTCTTTTTCAATGCTAAGAATAAACCTCAAACATAACACATACAACACAAATACTCTACTATCCAGCCTCCAAAGCCGTGGCTTATACCTTAAACTGTTACATTGGCTATGTAACACACATTGAAATGTCAAAATGACTTCAGTATTTTGTATTGTGGCTTCTAAAGTAAAGACAATGATAAGTAACAGTGTACCATGCTTTCATATTACAAAAGGAGCTGGATAATATCTATGGGAGAAAATATTATCATATATCAAAAGATGTAAGGGTGTGCTCCACACACACTTGTGAGTAGGACATTTGCTTCATGAAATCTGCGCCCCCCCCCCCCACAAAACAACCAGAAGCAAAATATATGATGAAAGTTATAGTGAAAAAATGATTGATTTGCAGGCAATTTTAAATAAAACATTCACTAAATTTTCTGTCATACTATGTGGCACAAATCAATTACTAGAAATAAACTGTATGGATGTATAATATATGTAATTATACACATATATATGGGCATGGGACATCAGTGGGTAATTTAAATGCAAGTTCTTCAGTGTTGATAAATTTCTAAAATTAATTTTGAGCAGTATCAAAGTGTGTATGAAGATAAAATTTAATCTAAGAAGTGCTTTGTGTGGTTATGAACACGTTTCTGTTTGAAGCCGCACAGAAAACCTCGCAGGAATACTCTTTAGAATAGTAATTGTTCTCTCTAATGAGATCGAGAGGTCACAGTCAGAGGCAACGTTTGCTTTATATTAAATAAAAAGCTTATTAAAGAGAAGGATACTCTTGTTGTTTGCATATTTAAAAATGATTTTAATGAAGCTGAAAAGTAATTATTTGGAGATCATGTTTTATTGTGTGTGAATGAGAAGCGACATTATTTTGCATACAAACTAACAGACACACACTGGTTCTTAAATATACATGATTTAAAACTGATTTTTTATGGTTTCCAACATCCTTTGTGTCCATAAAGTATTCTATTGCTTTAATGGGAAATTAATTTTCAAAAGTGCAGGAAAAAGCAAAGAGATTAGCTGAACTGAAGAGGAAACTGATCAGCAGTAATGATATTTTATAGAAAGTATTTTATGGCAACTGTATTTACCCTTGATTATTAGAATGTTTATTCTTATAACTTTTGCATATTGAGGTGTATAATGAGAAAATGAAAACTTAATATTCTACAGGTGTTTTGAGGTTCAATTTTCAAGTTCGGACTGTTGTTTTTTTTCTACTACAGAATCCTAGGTAATGTCATATAATTGATTTAGTTCATTTTCTTTATTAGAAAGACTGTCCTAAAATTCAGGTAAAACTATCCACAGTGACCAGCAGCCTGTGAGGCTGGCTAGGAAAGAGAAACAAGTGTTTATAGTTCACAATACTAGATCCGTACAGTACAGTGTGCTCTAAAGATTTTAATATAAAGTACATGGATAATCTTGGACTCTAACCATTGCTTCAGGTGTTATGTCCAGTAGATTCTAGATAATTATGTCATGTTGTTTTTTCAAGACTTTTCAATTTATCATATTATTTATTCATTTTTTACTTATTTTACTAACCTTGAAAACATCAAAATCTTGTAGGAAATTCGGAGGGAACTTTAATGGAATATTTCGAAAACAGATACACACGTAGACATGATGAGAGTCAGTTTTCTGTCTCTCTGACACTGTATTTGAGACACACTCACTTAGATAAGAAAATACTCATTTAGGATGACAGATTCAGGAGTACCAGTTCATGGTCACATGACTGTACTGCCTCGGGCCTGAGATAAAGGCGAAGATTGTGGTAGGATGGCCATGATGGAGCAAGCTGTTCTCGTCTTGTGTACTGAGAAGTTTAGAGCAAGAGGTGTGTTTGAGGGAGGCAGGGAAGAGACAGAAAAGCAGAAGGTAAATATGTACTCAAGGGTGTGGCCCAGTGAACTACTTTCTCTAACTGTGCTTTGTAAGCCTGATTCCCAAACTTTCCTCTATCCCGCACTAGTCAATTAGGTATAAATCCACCAGTGGATTAAAACGCTGATGATGGCAGAAACCTCATATTCCAATTGTGTCCTTAAGATGTTACCTCTAAATACTACTTCATATGGTAGCCAACAAGCTTAATGCATGAATTCTAAGTCTTATTTCAGATACAGACTAGACCAGATGGGAAAAGAGTGCCTCTCCCAGGAAAGCAGCAATTTTCAAAGCATTGCCCATGGATACTTGTGAGATTGTATTAACCATTCATGTAGCCTCAGTGTCACAATTATTTTCAAAATGATGCTATTACTTTATCGCCTGGTGTTTGTGTTGTACTGATGGTTGGGCTGATGGGAGAAAAGGAGTTCTGGGTTAAGTACTGGTGCTTCATAAATAACTACAACACTGATTGCGAGTGAGTAGCAATTCTTTGAACTTTCAGTAAAACACACTTGTAGAAAATAATAGGAAGAAGGAAGAGAAGAACTGGGAGGTGGCAGTAGCCAAAAGATTCATTTAAGAACAGAGAAACAAACTTCTCAACTCTTGGATGGACATATTTATTTTTAACACATTGAGCATTCTAATGGAATATAATTATAAAGCACTTCTGTTGCATACTAAGGAGCAATTATATAAAGGAAAGGAAACAGTTACTTGAGTGTTTGGAATAGCTTTTCTTTTTTTAATTGGTGGAATAGTTTTACTCAAAGAATGGCTGACAGATGAACTAGGTTCATGTGAATATTGCCTGTGGGTTCTCGTTTCTCAAAAGTAAGCCAAGTGTCAGTAGGAAGAAATCAGAGAAAACTTGGCAGTGATAAAGTTAGAGTATTCAAAGGAAAATGAGAATTTTGCAAGCTTGTATTTGACCCCACGTGGTTGGCAGTTCCCTAAACCTTAAAGACTTTACTGAATTACAATATACAGGAAAACATGCTGGCTTTTAAAATATTATTTAATGAACTACATTAAAAATTGGGCTTTGTCCGAAGTTAATTAAGTATTGGTTCAGTGAACCAGTGCTTTCCAAATGACCCAAGACTTGATTGTTCAAGATGATGCATGGACTAGAGATTCATTAAACCTATAAAAATAATAATTTTAAATTATAGGTTGAGGGGACCCCTTCTCAGATAGTGGGAGCTTTAATCCTCTAACCTCTGTTACTAAATAAGGACCACCTATTCTACACAAGTAATAAAATAATAAATAAAATTATAGTTTGGATATGTGTTAATATGTTTTCAAATTCCACCATCACAAATGACATTTAAATAATAGTAAGCTATTAATTATCAAATTTTGGAATCATGTTAAAATCGAAAGGTAAATAATTAATAATGCTATTAAAATCTTTCATGCAAATGTGCCTTGTCTCTATGTGCTATCAAATGAGACATTGCAAAATATTATGTATATAAACAAAAATAAACCTCTAGATACTAATTATTGTCAGGCATTGAGCCAATTTGACCCAGATAATCAAATCCAGTGCTGCTTGTCCTGACTGCTAGTTGCGAACAACATGTCTGGGACTAGACTTTGCTATAAAGCCAAAGCATGCAAACTCTGCATGTCTGTAAACAGAATGTTTGGCTTGCAGTGCTTGTACATTTATAGGGGAATTGTATGTCTCATATGGCATTATTCTTTGTTCCTAATTTTTAGGAACTTTTACCATAGAAACATGTACTATGGCAATAAAGATGATATTTTAATGGTTCATTCATGTTGATCAGTGTTCTTAGGGAAAGCAAATGATGTCCAAAAAAATGGAGTTGGACAAGGAACGCTATTTACTCTAGAGAGGCGCCAGTGGTTTTTTCTTAGAAATGAAAAGTGGATGATCAGCTATGGAAATAATGGGAAAAGAGCTTCCTGGGAAGCGGAAGTCAAGGCAAGAACAGTTTGCTGTGCGTGATGAAGAGCACTGTGGCTGCCTATCATTGATCAAAGCTAACTAAAGGGAAAAGGTTAACAGGAAGAACGTAGGGGAGAAAATTTGAAGGAAGAGATCACATGATAAAGGCACAAAAATGCAGAGAGAAGGGCAATTTCAAGTAACTCTTCCTTATATAGCCAATAACTTAACGTAGATTGTTCCATCAATGGCATTTTCATGTGCATTCCTGAGACTATCCACTGTATTTGGAGAAAAGATACTTGCTAATATTGGTGTGTTAGAGTCTACTTGAGACTGCACGGCGCATGGTCAGCATTATTTAAGCATTAGCTAGTTGCAGCATTTAACCTAATGAGGGATTTTAAGTCTTATTAATAAATAGGATCTAGTGTTAAACGGTAGGAGTGTCACTCCTTGAGGTTGTCTTTTAAAAAAGTGTCACGCCGGTTCCTGTGGAGAGGTGTGATGGTGTGTGACGGTAGGAGAAGAAGGAAGAACACGTGTTCCTGGCAGCCTCACTTAGAAGAGCTCAGTATCGAAAGCAACGCAGATACCGTGCAGAACAAGGATCTTAAACCCAGGCGAAGTAATGCTATTCAGCAAAGTGAAATGACCAACATATAGAGTTCAGACAAAGCTCCATAGATTTTTTCTGGACGGAAAAAGTCAAACTCAAAAATCTCCATGCTTTGTGATCCCAATTATGTAACAATCTCGTAGTGCAAAAATTTGAATGAAGCACAGATTCGTGACCTTCAGGTGACAATGCCAAAAAAGTTATTTTTGGGTGTGGGGGATACTTTTATGGGTGATACAAAGATCACCATGACAACAGAGTGGCCCAGTCTCCTGATTGAGAAAGTAAATGTAAGAAGCTACACATGGAAGAAAATTGCATTAAACTAAGTATAAGTTGAAAAAAAAGCGAGTGTAGGTAAACCAGGATCAATGCCTATTGATGTCAGCCAAAGACCTGATCTTGACTGTATACAGTGATTTTGAAAGTTGCTACTAAGAAAGATTGGGTCTTTCATTGGAAGTCACTTTGTTACTCTTTCTGACTACATGTAAACTAACAAGAATCTCAAAATAAATGAGTCAGTAAAATATTAAAAATGAAAGAATCCCGTGTACTGTAAAATTTAAGGTTGTATCTTATAAAATAAAATTGAAGGTCATGTAAAATCAGATAAGGTCATGTCCTAGATAAGTATGCTTCATGAGCTATTATGTTTACTGTAGTCCCCCTATTATCATCTCCACTGTCCCTATGTGCATTTTTCTTTTTCTCTATTGGGAAATTGATTTAATATTAAAAACGATATTAACTTTCATTCAGTACAGTAATTTTTGCATAGTGAAATTTCATGAGATCATATTTATAGATATTTTACCATAAGAAATAACTCTTGGGGCAAAGTAATACAGTCAAGGTAATGTATTCATTACATTGGGTGTCTTATAAGTCAACAATGGTGATTAGGTCGTGATTGTGTCATAACAGAAGAAAGAAAGATTTCTATTTCCATGAAAGATACACTCACAAATATATATTATGTACATAACCATGATCCTTTCTTGAGGAAAAAATAATTAAAACCCATATGGTCAACATAAAATAGGAACATAATTAAGATTTATTTTTTCATTTTGAAGAGTAATAAAGTAATTCCTCACTTTGTTTACTATTCAATTTCTTCCAGATGGTTCCAATATGCCTACTTTAAGAGAGCCTCATGTTTCAATTAACTGGAACAATGTAGCCTAAAACGAGATTTTTAAAATTCGTCTCTATATCTATTTGTTAAAATTGAGATCGCTTAGTCTTTATTTATGAAAAAAATAAGTATTTTAAAGACAAAAATGAAATATTTCTCATCCAAAAAGTCGACTTGAAAGCCTGTCACCATCTGTGGGAAAATACAACTTTACAAACTTAAGTAAAGACAGTGCATATTGGAACTTGGACATACTCAAATCTTGCTGGAAGAAATCTACCACATGTTGTTAATTGCTTTACTTTGTTGAAAGCATTATAGTCGAAAATTTTTATCTTCTATCTCTATTCTCCCTTCAGTTTTCCACATGTTTTATCTTTATATCACAATAAATATTTATGCCAAGTTGCAAAGATTTGTTTTATACAGGAAGAAGAAACGTTCCATTTAAATGTTCAAAAAGCTCACAAAAATCAAATAGCCAAGTGAAAAATTACATATTATTGGTAATTTTACATAAAGGAATATATATCTTCAAAATGTAAAATGGAAATATAATATCTGAATAAATATCACAAAAATGAACATACGGGATTAGGGGTAAAGCTCAGTGATAACGACAGTCCTGATGTAGGAAGGACAAGGGTCCAGATTTGATTTCCCAGAAGCTTATGTGCATGGAGACACACGCCTGCCACACCAGCACTTGAACGGTTGAGACATGATGATTGCCATGAGTCTGAGGCCAGCTGGGGTTTCATTAGTGAGTTCAGCCTGAATTACAGAGATAACTGTTCCCAAAAAAGAAAAAAAAACTTGTTTAGAACTCAATTCAGTCAATATTTACCTTTTGGTACCCCTTTTATATGCCATGTACACATTTGAAATCTTTTTTCCCCATTTTATTGATATATATAAGTGCAAAATTTAAGGTTTACAATGAAGTTGAGCATTTTGTGCACATAAGTATCTTGTCAAAGTAACAAGGACTTTCCCACTCTCCTTTTGTCCCTCCCCCTCCCCACCCCATCCTCCCTCCCCACCCAACCCCCCTGTTTCACTTTGTTTTTTGTTTTAAGTTTCACAATCATTATAAACTTTGGCCATAATGAAATGCCAGTAATCATTGTTATAATAAAATCAGTCACCAAGATGATGAATTTTGTTAACAATGTCTGAGCTGAATTTTCATTTACAAATGGAGTCTTTAAGTTCAGTGGAGTTGGAAAAAAAAGTGTTCAAGCTACTGTTTATAGTTTTTAGTTGTTAAATTAAATCAAGCAACTGAAACATATACACATATATGTATACATGCATGAAACAGTGGTGGAAAAGTCATTCCTTTAAAAATCTGAATATTTATCATATTTAGGGAGATGAAATGCAGAAATTCACCATTTCTTTTTAGATAGTTGTGTGCGTACCATGCACAACACATTGAATATTTATATCTTACTACTTAATTTGGAAAATTTGGCATCAATATGACTACATTCTTGTGATAGAGTCACCCATCACAAAGAAACTGAGGGCAGAATCATCACTCTGTTATAATCAACTGGAAAGGTGAACAAACTGTAGAAAGACAAAAGTATTAAGCATTAGAAATGTAGCAAGGCAGGGCTCACATTCCTGACATCACAGAAACAATGTGAGTCCAGCGGCTCCCTGATCAAAACAAAACAAAACAAACAAAAAATGACTGACAAACACAAACACACAGGAGAACAGACATGCACGAACATCTCAAAATCAAACTCAAAAAATAAGTTTTCTTTAGTATTTGCTCTTCCTAATGGTGTAAATACTTCCATCGTGGTTAATTATAAGCTTCTCTCTGATGTCCACAGCACAAAGTGACAGGGACAATCAGGTTAAGAGCTGCTTCCAGTGCACAGCTGAGGGAATTCCATAGTCATTCTGGGTTGCATCTGGGAATATTTCTATGAAGACGTGCTCAAAGCCAAGGATGCCCTTAGCTGAGTAACTGAGCTCAGTACACAAGGGCAAGGTGTGAAGGCATGGCCATTGTACTCTGTGAGCAAACATATTGTCTCAGAGTTTGCTCGGGTACAGAACATGTCCTGCTCTGATCAGAGTGGTGAGCTCTCTGAGATGTGAAGCATCCTCAGAACCACGGTGCCGCAGGGTGCAGAGATCAAAGATGTAGAGGAGCTTGGATTTGCCTTAAGAGGAATATCAATAATTCTCAGGCAGATCGACTTGAGCCATACGTAATCTAGAATAGGTAAAAACAGAATTCAAAACCATTTAAGAGAACATCACACAATGTCTATATCTAATAACCAAAGGTTGGCAATCTTGAATTTGATGGAAAAATACTGGGTGAGTGGCAAACAGAAAAGGCTAACAGAGACTTTTTATCAGGAAGTGAAGTCAAGGCAATAGAAACAAAATATAATTAGAGATACTTGATAAGCACTATCATAAATTTAATTAGAGATTAAAAGCGATATTGAATACAATGGAAAGCGAATTGGCATCTCGTAAAAACAGAGAAAATATTTTCTCCAGTAACTCAAAATTAAAAATTTGAACATAATATTTGAAAATTTATAGCGATAACTATACAAATGTAATACATGGTATTTACAATGAATTTGGGTGTTTCGTACATCTATGTATCACATCAACTTCATAATCCCTTCCCATCTTCTACCCTCCTGAAAAATCTTTACATATACCTTGGTCTGCTCAATACAATGCCATCATTCTATGAGACTCTCCTAAGACTTTTTTTTAATCTTCAGATTCAAAAATTTGTTATGATCAGTCTTTAAATAACGCAATTTAATGCCATCTCATTCTGTATTTAGCGTTTTTAATAAATATAATTTCCACTATCTGATTTTCTAATTATGACACTATTGAAAATCTCACTGTGTAGCTTCCTCGTCGTAGAACTTTTGTTTAGTTATCTAAAGATAGTTTATTTAGTTACTACCATGTCTTTAAAACAGCTTTTATAGGCTCTTCTTCTTCTGATTCCAGCAGTTCTGGCCTTCAAACTCAGTCTAATTTATGATTTTTTAAAGTGTAGGTTTTTTCTTTGTTTGAAGGTCTCAGAGCGTTTACTTGAACAATCATCACTTCTGACGTATTGCAACCTTCCAGATTCTGAATATTTTTGTCTTTGAAAATTAAGTGTCGGTATGTTTTGTACACTTGGTCAATAACTTGCCTTGGCTAAGCTTATGAAATTTGTTTTCTATTTGGTAGGTCATCAGTATCTATATATCAATGAAGGGATTTATTTATTTATGTGGTCACTTATTTATTTACATTTAGAGACAGAGTCTTGCTCTGTAGTCGAGGCTAGTCTTCAACTCACTATGGAGCTGAGGCTGGCCTTGAACTCTTGGCCATCCTCCTGCTTTAGCCTCCTGAGTGCTGGGATTATGGAATTATGCCACCATGACCAGCTGATGTGGTGCTGGGTAATCAAACCCAAGGCCTGCACTTGTTAGGCAAGCATTTTAACCACCGGGCCATACCTCCAGCCTCATTTTCTGTATTTTTAATCCACATCTTATCTGGATTCCTGCAGTCTCTTTGTAGCAGAGTGTTTAGCAAATATTGGAAGATATTGACTCAAACATTTAGAAATTATTATGTATCATATTCATTTAATTATTGCTTGAGATACTGAAAGAAAATTTACTGTAAATTTATGACATTCTCATCGCATGAATTTACATTAACATATAAATTTTAAAACTCATTTCCACACATTCTCACAAGGGTGTTTCTTCTGTTAAATACTTACTGATTTTATATTGATTGATAATATGTTTCTATATTTTCATTTATGGGATCACTAGAAAATGTTTTATGGTTTTGGACAATTTATTACTTTTTATCTGACCTCATCATCTTTTGCATGTAAAGAAATTGATGTGTGTAAGTTAAATCTATTCCAAGACATACAAAATGTGTTTTAATAAGGACATTTATGCTGCAGTAATTTTCCAGACTGTAACTACTAAATGAAATCTCAAAAATTGATGGTGTCATAAAGTGGTAATCACACAAATCATAGTAGTTTCGCTCAAAGTTAGAACGAAGAGAGATTCACGAGATGAAGAGAGAGCACCAGCTGGTAGTGCCCGCCAACTTTTGCGGTATATTTTGGAAACAGTTTCGGATTCTCTAGACATAGAGGAGTCTCTGCCGAATAAAAACGAACACACAACTGAGCTCTCAGGAAGACCAGCTTTTGAAGAGCCACCGTAAGTAGCAAATTACAATCTGGTAATCAGATGCATAATACTTTTTTATAATCTAAATTTCAGAATTCATTTTTATACAGCAATAGATTACTATTCCTGTTTGTCTACTGAAGGAAAATGACCATCTAGGAGGAAAATCAAAGTATAAGTGCTTAGATTTTGTTTTAAATTAGAACACTAGGGTATACAGAACAGGTAATTCCATTTTTATCAATAACAAAGGTGTCAATTACCACCAAATTTCATTGAAGTATCTTTTCTTGATCTCTGAAGAGGGGTCAAATATTATAAATATTCATATTCAGATGCTTAGAAAGTCATGCAATACATGCACTTGATATGTTATAAAAGTACTACTAGTATAATTAAAATAATTTATTTGAATGCAGTAGGAGGTCATGAAGTCACCCATTCTTTGTGCCATTATGTTTTAGAGGAACTATTCATATCTTTAGTTCAGGAAATCGAAGAAGAGATTATTAGTCAAATTTTAGAAGACGCATGAACACATGCTGGCTAATTTTTCATGAGTTAGAAAGTTACCTGTTTGCAGGTGCACGGGCAGAGTATTAGGAAATCAAATGATGATGTGATCTCTTTGTTCTAGTGGGAAGCCATAACCCTTTCTAGGTAGGTGAAGAAGTTGGTGTGTTCAAAACAACAACTTAAGGGAATAGAAAGAAATGATCTAAATGAATATATTTTCCTCATTTCTTTTCCTTTGGATTTTCTGATAGCGTTGTGGTTTCAGCAAATGTAACAGGAAGATGCTAAGAGGAAAACTTATTAATGTGGTCTATTCACGAGCCAAGATAAAAGGGTATAAAATCTACCCAAGAGGCCAACTAAAGACATCTAGCACTGACAGTTACTAGGGTTTTATTTTATTTTTGCTTGAACAAAAATATCCATATTGGCTCCTTCAACGAGGTCACGTTATACAACACAATGTAATGAGAATCTAATCACAGGTAGGTTGGATCTATTCCCTGACATCTCTATTACTTTACCACTCTATGCATAAAATGCTACTTAAGTTACCAAATTATTTTAGTTCCCCATACAGTCTTTAGGTATACATAGTACAAGGATGTTTTATCACTGGTTGTTTAAGGTTATTATAATAAAGGCTGTAACTGATGACATAATTAAGAAGTCATTTTTGTAATAAGATAAATCTAATTATCCTTAGCAAAATAAACTGTAGAGACACAAATGATAATTAAAAACGGCAAAAAGTAAATAGCCCTGAAAGAAAAGATCTCCCAGTGTTAATATTTAACACACAAAAAATATGGTTATTGAAAGTCAGAGTACACATTTTAAGTTCTTTAATTTGGATCCACCTTTAAATGTTTTGCTTTCATACTGTTCTCTGAAAGTCTTACATAGAATATGGCCAGCTAAACTGTCGAATTGGTCTCTATTCTATGTCTTCTTTTCACATTTTATTTGTGCATATTATTTGCTCATTTATTGATGTAATCATTAATATTTTAATCAATACCCGTTGCATTCTTTGTTAGAAGAAATTTGAAAGGTGCTGATGAAATGAAGCCCCTGCCTTCAGGTGATTTGTTTGATTCTAATCTATCAAATGCTACCAAATTTTTGAGGACTATTTGAATGAAACGCCTGTGCATATTTTGAAAGATTGTAATTTAATGATAAAAGTGTAATGATAAAAGTAAAATTTGTGTAATATTTTTGAATTCAACACTTGAAGGTGGTGAGTCATTCCAAGAAGAAGCAGAGGAAACCAGGCAAATATAGCACAGTATCTTTTAAAAATCAATTATTATTTATATACTTATTAACTTAATATCTTCCAACTTTCCAAACACCCTAGAGTGCTGTATTTATAACGCACTTTTTTGTCATTCTTTTTTGAGATGAGATCTTTTTCTGTAGTCCAGGCTAGTTCTGAACTGACTATGCAGCCCAGGCAGACTGCAAACGCATTGTTCATTGAGATTCTTCACCTGATTGACTTTCTTCAAGCACCATCTTCCGGGCTCAGCCTCTATGTGCTGGAATTACAGGAGTGCACCACCACATCCAGTTGATATAACACTTAAAAGCCTACATTTTAGACAAACAAAACTGTCTTTTTAGGATTTGTGGAAAAAACAATCTCTGGTTTTGGAGAGAAATCTTCTAATTAATTTAAATGAGAGAAATATTGAGCACGTAAACTAATTAAATATAGGAGTTGAGCCAAGCAGTAGATGAATCACATGACCACAGGTGCTAAAGTCTTTGCTTTCTACATCTCTTTTGGGATAATCGGGGAAAAAATGAGGACAGAGAGAAATCTTGTTAGCAGAGAGTAATTTTAAATTACATACATAGAAATATTTAATTCCCTGGATTTAAGAATCTGAAGCTATGCTTATTCTTAGAAGTAAAATAAGAAGTGTAATAAGGATTTTATTCAGTCTTGTATCTACTGTTTTCTAAACTGGTTTTCCTAATTAAATTATTATTTTTATTCTAAAAATGAGATCCCTAGAGTACATGCACTTGAAGTTTCTCTGCATTTTTTTTTTCACTTTTGCAGGGAATAAATCCCTTTCAATTTATTCTTCTTTTAGTTCTTAAACAAATTAAAATTTTCACACTTGATGAGACCTCTCTCCTCTTAAACAGGGTTTTTTTTTTTTTTTCTGCGTGCATTCTAGCTGACACCATGAACAATATGGAAAGAATTTCTTGAATTTCTTCTATTTCAATGATAATTACTTGAAGTTTAATTCTAGGCGTCAGGTTCGGTATTGTACAGAAATGTAGGAAATGTCATCTCTGAAAGTGACTTGTCAAGAAGTGAATCGTTTAGTTTTACTTATTAAATTTCTCTGTGCCTGTTTTCTTATTCAAGCATTTTAGTAAACAATTGAATGTTTTTTTCACACAACAAAGACATTACAAATAAAATATTGCAGAAATAGGTCTTCCATATTTCTTATTCATATTAAGGATAAGACAGCATCTAGATGTCTTAACATTTAATTTTTAGAAAATCTATGAAATATGAAACTGAAAGCTAACGCTTTCAGCGTTCTCTCCATTACTTGTGCGTTATGCTGCTACTGGTTTTCAGTACCTGATCACATCTAAGTACAACCACTTGGGGCTCTCACCCTTTGCTAATAATAATCTTTAATCCATTGTGTTGAATATTTTCTGTAGTTTTATATTTTCTTTTGTGAGCTCTGAATTTTTCTTATTAAAGTGCTAAACATCATATCAAATAACTAATACAAATATGTGTTTTCAAGAAACTTTAACGCTTTTTTTGCCAAAGGTCTTCTGTCATATGATTTCCTTATGATTTTTAAAATAAAGCAAACATAAATAAAGCTGAACATATAGGAAATATCAGCTCATTGTGAGACCTCGGCTCTTTCATTTCATCTGGAATCTACTGCTTTTCACCAATAACATTCTTAATATGTTTCATAGTATCTTAACCTTTGGAAGGCAAGGATTGACGCACACTCCAGAAAATTGATGAGATATATTTAAAAATTGCCTTTTTCCAATATGCGAATATAGGAATCTTTGCTTTTAATTTTCAATAAATTTGTTGTTGCTTCCAAACAATGTAGCTCTTCCCAAATAAGATCCTGATCTTGCCAGGAAAGATAAAATATAAATGGAATGAAGTATAAAATCTGAGACCACATCTATAATATATTATTGCAATCTTTATAATAAGGTTGTTACATATGAGCTCAGGCAAAACCTATATCCTTTTGCATGGTTCTGAACTTTTTGCATACGATTTTTACTATTTCATTTTACTTTCCAATTATGGCACATTAATCGTATAATATTTTATTCATTCACGAATAAAATCAAGTATTTGGACAACATTTGTCCCACACTTCAGAATTATTCGTTTGTTCTCATATATTCATGTAGATGAAACAGACTATTTTATTTATTTTTGTGAGACAGGGTCTCACTCTGTAGCCCAAGTTAACCTTGGACTCATGGAAATCCTTCTGCCTCAGCCTCCCTAGTGCTGGGATTACAGGTGTGCCCCACTACGCCTGGATTTATGTGGTGCTGGGGAATCAAACTCAGAGCCTTTCATTTGTTAGGCAAATGTTTTAATTGCTGTGTCATTCTTCCAGCCCCATGAAACAGTCTTTATATATCAGTATTTATTTCAGTCTTAAAGTTCAGAGTAAGATGTTACCCATATTAAACAGTAAATAGGTGTTAGAGCTCAGATGTGCAGCATCTCCCAAGAGTCTCATGTATTTGCATGTGTGAATTATATATGGATTTTAGTGATATTAAGACGTGGGGCCTAGTTGAGGATACAGCCTTAAAGAGCTCCTCCCCAGCACCTGTTCCTGTGTCGTGTGCTCTCCTGAGCAGCTGTTCCTTGCCAGGGTCTTCGTGCCATTGCCAGCCACCCCAAAATAGATAGAGGCCTCCTGAAACTGTGAGCTACCAAATGTTTTTCTTCCCTAAGTTGTGGGTGCCTGGTACTATGTCCCAGCAATGAGAAAGTAACCAAGACAGTAAGTGCATGGACCCACATAAAGTCGATAGAGAGCATATTATAACCCAATGAAACATGTTCAAGAACTTTAGAACAGACACCTTATCAGAAACCAACTTTGAAGTCGAAGCCCATATAACTGTGAGAAAATAAATGTCTGATTTTAAGACTACCAGAATACCTGTGTGCATGTGTATGTGCGTATATGTATATAGTGGCCTATGTATGTATGTGCAAGTATATATATTTGTTCTGGAAGTCACAGCTAAGACAATTCCAATTCCTTACATGCAGGAAGACTGGATATAATCACTCCCGGTTCTCTTGAAATATCTCAGTTCAACAGAAGGAATTAATGCTTGATTTCTTTTCCACTGGATCCTGTAATCCTTTGAAACAGTAATGCAGCAAAACTCTTTCCTTGCAAAGGTTAATGTGAAATTTATTATCTTACTTTCACTTTTAAGTTTTTGCAGGTTCTCTTCTCACAGGGGGCAGAGATTTCTCCTTTTACTTTGATATTATCATCTACTCGTTGATCCGTGCCCTATGACTAAGCCCCAGAAGTTTTGGTTCTATTGTACGGTGAGTTTTCTTGAATATGAGACAATATTGAACTTTCAGTTCCTAGTTCAGGCTCATGTCCTAAAAATCTGGATATTTCTGTATGAATTTAATATCAAAAATAGGTGTCTGGGAATGGGATTTCTTGTCACGTCAGAATTCATAGCATGAGCATAGTTTTGAATAAATGTCGCCTGAAAAATTTGTTTATATAAGTCAAATCTGGTTATTGGCAATGTTCCTCTATGGTACTGTTTGGTAATATATAATGTTAAGCTTGGTAATTCTTAACAAAACATGCTCTCATTATTTGAACACAAAATTAGAAGAAATCTGTGCTGATAATCAGCTTGTATTACACCATACAGTTCTTTGAGTGTGAAGCATAAAAAAAGGGTATTGATTGGAATTTTAATGACTACATAAAGCAAAGTTTATGCAAATATTCAGATTCAATTTCTTTAAGAAAGAAACAATCAAAAGGAAATAAAATAATTTTAGAAGAAAGTTATTAGGCTAAGACAAACAGGTAGATATTTTAAAAATGAACGATGAAGTGGTTTCTAAATGCAAGTTTTTAAAATATTTCATATAAGGTTCTTATCTTTTTTGTTTGCTAAAATGTAAAGGCCATTCAATAGACAGCCCTGTAAAATTGCTATGAGCACACTATGTGTAAGACAAAACTGGTCTTGAGACATTCATACAAGCCAACCTATCGAATTATCACAAGTTTTATTGACAATTAACTTTATTGTTTTCTACATTATCATTGTTTTTTCTTTTTTTTCTACCCTAGAAAACCCATTTCTTTCTTCCCGTGATTATTTTTTCTTTTATATTTTTCCCTTTGCATTGGTACATGTGCATTAAAATTATTAATGAAATTGGTTGATATATCTTGAACAAAAAATCTGTCGAAAAATAGCTTTGTGATGTATTGAGCTAAATATTAATGCAATCTTGTTTTTGCAATGGTGAAGTATTTTGGACAGAAAAATCTCTAATATTCACCTTACACTTGGATTAATTCTAGCAGAAAATGACAGTGGAAATAAAAATATGTCATGCCCATTAACATCCTCTAGTGATGATTTTACAGCTTAAGCTGTAATACAAGAAGAAAATGCCCATAAACTTTATCTTACGTTGACTTCATGGCTTCCATTTATGTTTGTATCATTTCTCTCTTTAAAGTTCCTGAAATAAACATAGAATTCTCATAATGCCTATCTTTGCACAAGCCATGACATGTTAGATTTCACAGATTCTACTAGAATTTTAATTTCATTTATTTCATTTATTTAATTTATTCCTTATAAATATTGCACTCTTCTGTTTCCTTAGATTTTTAGCAATTCAAAAATATAAGGCCGCATGGTGTAAGGAAGTTAATTACGAGAAACAAGAAAGAGCCAGGACCAAGATTTAGTGCGCAGAAGGACCACGTCCACCGAGGCCACTGGGATTGTTAAAGTGCCCAGGGCTATGGCCAGACCAGGGCTTTATTCTGACATTATCATGTTTGGTTCTAACTTTACGCAACTCATATATTGTTACTGTCTTCGGGGAAAATTGAAGTAATCATTGACAAAATTGAAATAATTCTAAGTATGTCTCCTAGCACAGAGCCGTATATTTCACATATTAAAAAGATTATGAAACTATATGTTGTAGAGATGGCTGAAATATGAAAGAGGGCATTGCCTAATAGCCATATTCGATGTTCACCGCTGTCTTGGCAACAGTGCTGGGCCTTGGACATGTGGTTTTGTCGTTCCTGCTCTTCAAAATGGGAGGAAAAGATTTTTGATTTCCAAAAGCACCTGAAAAATTTGGTTATTTTTAATAGTCTTTGTCTACAATAATTAAATCCTTGAAATATATAACTTTAAAAAAGACAAAGCACACTATATTTTATGTTCTACCTTCATGAAAAACTTTCTTTGGTCATTAATCCTTATGTCACTTAAAAACATTCTCAAATAGTCTTATAGTATTGCTTAACTTAGGAAAACTGTGAATGCTCATCTCATTGTATTATTTTAAAGTTTTATTAACAGTGTATTTTAATAATTGTAATTTCTTTTTGAAAAAGACACTTCCCCACACCATGTGACCTTGTATTGTAGGGCTGCTAAAAGTCTCCTCAAGGGATCAAAAAAGAATAAAATATTTATCAATGTTCACAACCTGAAGTGCCTGTGAATGCTCGAGAAAGTTGTTGAACTGGGTTGTCCCAAAGTCTATAGCATTTCCTCATCAAAATTGCCAAAATATATTTTAAAGTCACACATCACATAACACATGACATGTGAACAATGATTTTTTTCTTTTTGTCTTGATTGGTCTGTGTGTGTGTGTGTGTGTGTGTGTGTGTGTGTGTGTGTGTGTGTGTGTGTACTTCTGAGGTAGGTCAGAGACGCTGTCAAGGTTTCAATCAGAGATTAGATTACTAAAAAGTTTTCCCTTTTCCACATGCATTCTGTATCAGCAGAGTTTGTGTAAATAGGTCACTTAGAGTTTAGAATTCATTAAAAATCTTTCACACTGGGACACAGAAGAACAATTGATTTGCTTTATGCTTTAAATATTACTTTGAAAGTCTTATACTTTTTATCTAATTTTGTATACAATGGAAGACAAGATTCTTATAATTACTCATCTGCTTGCTTTGCCAAGATTAGGAGGAGGATGTAAAGCGTATTTATTGACATTTGCAAAGTCATTCTTCTGGCATCATTATTTGCTAATGAGCTTGTTTGGGTGCGTTTGCAAACTTAGGTGAGAGGATGACATTTTATTATAGGAATAAAGTCGTATGTGTTATTTAAACTGTGAGAGGAAAAAGGTCTTCTCAAAAGGTGAAGTTATTAACTACATTTGACCTAAAGCTTTGCTTAAAAATTGAAGGAAAAAATAATGGTTCCTCAAATTCATGTACCTCCTTTAATCTGTGAGGTGGAGTTTCAGCAATTACCTTCCATGGCAGAGGTCAGGCGAGGGCGGAGATCACACACGCACATCGACTACATTGAAAGGTTTGCTCAAGTTTTATTTTGAATGGCGTGGTAGGATAGATATATCTAAAAGTAAACATAGTTTTGAGAGAAAATAAAACTACTTCTGTTTTTTCTCTGATTCCCTTCTTTTTCATCGTGAAAAGATGTCTGGAATGCCAGGAAGAAGCGCCTATGGAATAATTACACACTGTTTTACGATGTCTTAAATGCCAAGGAAAAGAGACCTGAATTTAGGTCTTGAATGAGGAGTTTCAAGAATGCTCACGTCAAGATCTTAAGTGACTGAGTTTGTTTTCTTGCTATAATAGTGTTATTTTCCTGATGGCAAAATGAATTGGAATGGAATTAATGCATTTAAACAGAAACAAGCTTCAGTCGAGAGGAAATTTTAGGGTTTTCAAATATGAATACACTCCTTCTTGCCAAGTGCATTAGTGCCACTACAACTACTCCCAAATTGATAATATTGACTATTATGCTACTTTATAAATGGACTCATAATTACTGTAACTCAATTTTGTATGTGAGAAAAAGAAAACAAAGTAGCATTTTTCACTTTTTATTTTATAAATGATTTGAGGCATAATCACAGTACCAGCATTATCCCATAAACACGCAGCAGGTTGAGAGGTAGACGTGGGATGTTATGTCTTCCCTCTCAGTAATTGTCAAAACACATTTATACTCATGTATGTCTCCACAGTATGCTTTAAGATGAGCTTAAGACACGTGTGTACCATGGCAGGAGAGGATTAACCTCCTGGTAGGCACTTTAGTCCATTGTGATGCTATGACAAAATATCACAAACTCAATAATTTGGAGAGAACCATCACTTATTCTCATAATCCTTGAGTCTGGGAAATTTAAGATGAAATGACCAGCAGCCTCATTGCTGGGCAAGGCCTTGATCCCTGCTTCCAAAATAGCTCTTGAACGTCTTTCAGCGAGAAGAAAGAATGTACTCACGTATAGCTGAAAGGAGGGAGGGAATGGTAGACGGAGTCCTTCTATGAAGACTTTGTACAAAGGCACCTTAGTCTGTGTGTGAAGAAGGCGTCTTTATGACCTAATTGCTTCTGAAAAGGCCCCACCTCTCCACAGCAAATTATTGTCGACATCTGAAAATTTGGGGAGTACATATCAAGCTACAGCAACAAGACCAATTGTATCAGGCCAATTTCTATTTTCTTTTCAGAGATCTATGGGAGTTATAACTACGAGAGATGAACAGAAAAGGACTAAAACTAGAGGCCAGGAGGCTCAGTGATTTTTTTGGCCTTCCTGAGTGTGCCTGAAATGTTACTGAAGAAATGGTCGGTATCAAAGCACGGATTATCCACCTGAACTCTGTCATTTAACTCTTTTCTTCTTCTTCTTCTTTTTTCTCCTCGTACAAGATTGTTTTAGCTGCGAGTAATTGTGAGGCACAAATATTTTCCAGGAGTGTTACTGAAAGGAACGCGGAAAGGAGCAACACTGTTGTAAAAGCTCAGTAAATATTGTTGATTCCCCAGCACAGGAAGAAACTTTTGCCTTGCCCAGGTGATTTGAGCTGGCTCAGCACAACAAGACGGAGACTGAGCCCAGGAAAGATGAGGGTCCTGCGAGGCCACTGAGAGGAAGCGGCGGGAACAGTGACGTAGCATGGGAGTCAGCCTGATACCCTCCATTCCATCCTGAAGCGCTCTACCAAAATGCTCTTGTCTATTCTTTAGATAATGCTAACAAGGCTCAGGGTCGGGGAGTATTTCCCAGCACTCGGGTGGGGAAGAATGGTTAAAAGGAATGAGCTTAGAACGTGTTACCTTGTTTTCTGGAATATTTGTACATTCATATTTATGTGAGTTAATATATGTAATGGAAAGGTGTATTTTCAAAAGTCTAAAATGAGTCTCAGAATCAACTTTCAATGGTAAGCCTAGCATCATGTGTTAAAAGTTTGTGTGAATTAGAGGAGAGAATTACTACTACTATTGTGGAGATAAATCTTAACAAAGGCTTGTATGCTTAATTAGGAGATTTCAGTAGATTATAAATAAATTAAAAAAAGAGCAAACAGCAACACACCATGTTAATGCTTCTCACGTCTCACTCGCGGACAAACCCCAAAACACACCTTTTGTTAAAAATAAAATAGATACTCCTGGGAAGAGGGATCATTATCAGTGGCTTTAATGATTTCTAATCAAATTGTGCCTTCAGGATTTTACCAAGTGATAAGTAGCATCGCATGATTTTCTCTTCTATTGGATTTTCAGTTCTTGTTGCTAATTGTAAGTTAGTAAGTATTAAAAGATTGGACCTCCTCATGTGCCAAACAGTTGAGAAACTGTCCTAATACTTTGCTATAATTTATAGATCATAATTATCTTTTCTTAATTGTCCCCAGAATATGAAAAAAATTGAGGCAAGGTCTTATTCTCTAGTTCAGACTGGTCCTGAACTCTTTTGGGAGCCCAGGCTGGCTTTGAACTTGTGGAGCTCCTGTTTTAGCCACTGAAATGCTGGGATTACATGCATTTGTTAGCATATCCATCCAGCCATTGGTCATGCCGGGGGAATCAAACTCAGGATCTCTTCCTTCCTAGTCAAGTGCTTTAACAACTTAGCTGTGCTCTCAGCCCCATGTGTTGTCTTTTTAACTATAAAGAAAAGAAATACACATTGCATTGGGAATTTGTGTTTCTTTAGTCCCAATAATCAGAGAAATTTCCTCTTGTTGTCTTGTGTTTCAGACTATTGACGTACTTAAGCTAGGCTAATTGTTTACTAGCATTTGCCAGGATTAGCATTGCCTACTTTCCTCTTGACAATTCAACTTAATTTTTAAAGGATACCATAATCTTGCATTGTTTAATTTCCATTGCATGATTAAATCATTACATATTGGCATTTTCCACAGTTGAAACACTTGATTCAGTTGTTTCCTCTGACAGCTTTCTATTACCAAGGTCCCCATTCACTTGAGCAATAAAAATTACTAGTTAGAATGAATACTCTGGACTTCTAGACCTCCGTCCCCAACAAATTCTCACCAATGGTTTTTAACATGAAATGAGAACTTCTGGCAGAAACAACTACTTTGCTGAGAAATGAAATTACTCTTTTGTATTCCATTCTTTGCTTTATGCTCATTGGGTGGCGGTCTCTTGTTAGATCTTTCTTTACCTTCGGTCTCTTTTTCTCAGTCTGTTCTCTTTTGCTTCTCTCTCTTCCATTTTTGGGCTCATTAATGTCACCGTCTCTTTTAATAGATCTAAGAAGAGATAAATAAGACCACTCTGGCAATTACTAATGTGATTGCCTTTCAACACAGCACAACACTTGATACTGAATAAAATTAAGATCAGTCGATGCTTTCTTAATGTGGTAACATCTAGTCAGTTGAAAAGGAGTTACAGTTGTGCCCCGAAGAGGTCTACTTTTGGAGTAAGAATGCTCAGAGCCTAACCTGCTTTCAAAACGGACTCACTTTGGAATCTTTGAAGGAAAACACCTGTCCCTCAATTATTTCAGCCATGAGTTGAGTTAACAGACTTTTCTCAGTGAGTGGCACATAGGTCATAATCAATAAAAATAGCCAACTATATTATTATTAATATAATTACCATTAATACATATTGTTTCTTCAGGGATTATCTCAAAAAGTGCTAAAGGGTTCAGTTAAATTAATGATCTTTATTTTTATACACAAATACTTCAGCAAAAGATAAACTCTTTCAAAAGGCGCAAGTCACAGCTGAGCCTTGGATATATAGACTGGCTGGGATTCTCTCCATATTGCCTAAGTGTTCAGCTGAGATCCTACTCCACACTCCCTGCTTCTCTGAAATGGTAAAGAGAGAAATGTAAGAGTCCAAAAATCTTCTGGTGCATCGTAACAGAGAGAACGTTGCTGGACTCCCTAGGGCCTTCTGTTTTATGACAAGAGAGCATGAGAAGGTTCCTCTTGAATTTTGGAAAACTTTCTCTCTTTCGCTTTTTTCATCCTCCCATAAAGAAAAGCTTCTTTTCTCTCAAAGATGCTTTATGCTACAATATTAAAATATTGAAATGAAATTAAACACAGGTAAATGCTTTATGAATGGAAAATAAACACTCTACATCTAGTCCCTGTATTAATATAATGCTGCCCTTGATGCTGTTTGGAATTAAAATTAATGAAACATAATGCACTTCATTGCTATGTTTTTCTTACAAATCAGTTCAATTCATAAAAAAACAACAAAAAACCCCAATAAAAAGTAGATTTAAATGTCCAGTTTGATATGGTTTTATTCATATAACCAACAGCTCCCAAAATAGAGGGTCTTTGAATCTTCACATTCAGTGTTTTAATATTTACCTCTGCAGGTGAATGTTATTAAACTCTATTCTAAAACAGGTCGAAATTCATGTATTAGTAGTTTGTGATTTTTATTTTATTACATAATCATTTTATCTAAGAAAATGAATTTCAATCTTTTGTTTGCAATCCTAATCCATTGTTTTCAATCATACACATGAAATGTTTTAAATTTGTCCTGGAATTTGAGACAAAATAATATTAAAAATAAAGCACCTGCTATTTCACCATGAAGTACTACTGTAGTTGTGGAAATTTTGGCAGATCTCTTCTCTCAAATATACAGCATTTCCTTATATTTTGCTGACACAAATTATCTTCAGCTGGTTATTTTCTTTTATCAAATAGTCAATCATCTTTATAAAAAATCAAAAGTAATTTCTCAAGGCAATAATGAACATATATAAAATTTCTGTGTTGATGTGTTAAGAGATTCTTAATGGGGAACATTTGCATTTGCGTTAAACAAAATCACTTTCATGATTTGCTTTTTATAGCATTATTTTGCTATTTTGTATAAAATGTGTTTATTTTCATTGAAGATACTGGCTTTTTTGTAATTTTTTGTAGCTACTGCTAATGAGCTTATACTGACTGCATAAAATAAATCTAAAAGTGCATCTTCTTTCTCTACTTCCTGGAAAAGTTTGTATAATTTTATACTGTCTCCCATAGGGATTTTTAAGATAAAAAGTTCAGACAGCCAATTTATTCCTGAAGGTGTCTTTTTGATGGTCTAAATTTAAACTTTCACTTTATGTAAGTACTCTGTTTTTCTTTATGATGATAAGTTATGTTTCACAAAAATTATGTCATGTAGATTTGTTAAATAATTGGCATTGTATGTAAAAATCACATTATTGTCTACTAATTTCATTAATATTTACAAGATTTGTAATGAACTTCTCCTTTTCATTTACAGTGTTATGTCCTGTCAACTGGTAGGCAACACTAAACACACACACACACACACACACACACGTGCACGCACACATGTGCACACTACAATTTCAGGAGTAATGGAGTAGAAATGAGCCCAGAACGTGCACTGGGTAACTTTGCTCCAGGAGGGGATCCAGAGAGAATGACCGTCACCACATGGTGTGTGATGAACCAGTCAAAGGCACAGCAGCCTCTGCAATTCTTTCCTAGGTATCTAGCACACAATGTCAGCAGCACTACAGATCTTGAAGATAGATGGTTGATTTGTATTCTACTCAAGTCAGAAGTTAAATTCTTTAAAAACAAAAACCAACAGACCATCAAAAACGACAGTTGATTATTCCTAAATCATTATATCTGACTTATAATTTATTCCAAGTTAATTTGATTAAAGCATGTTCATACCTTCTAACGAGGGGCTACATGCTGCTTTTATTTATGTATACATTGGGTAATGACCCTTGAGATAATTAGCATATACATTACTCCAAACCTTCATCATTTCTTGATAATGACTATGTTCAGTACACTCTTCTCCAATATTGTGAAATTTCCAATGTGCTTTGGTTAGTTATACTCACCCCACTGTGCCACAGAACCCAAAGTTAGCCTTGCGTGTAAGGAAACAGTTTACACTAACCCCCTTCAATGCAGTTTCCCCACCTGCTGGTGGGCAAAGCACTGTCATTTTTCACCACATGCGTGAACCCGGAACATTGTGCGATTTGAACAGAATTAGGCACAGACAGATAAACCCTTGCTCATATAGGGCCTGCCCAAAGTTGATCTCATGATGTACCCTAGTATAATTTAATCAGGCAAATGTCTTTTTCTTAAACTAACAGGTTGCGATTTAGAAACAGGATAGACGGGTAAAAGTTCTCACAATCTGGGAGGGGTCCTGAGTGGGCTCCCCTTCTAACCCCAGGTCGATGTCTCAGGTAACCTTTGCTCAGAATACTTTGGTGATGCAGAAATCTAAAAACAGTCATGAAGCATCGTATCCTGGAATTGAGTAAGGCAGGAAAATTTTTAAGTATTTGAGACTGAGTACTTCTCTGTAATTATTCACTATAGTATTGAAGTATACACGTATATTTGTGTGTTCTCAAATGCATAAAATATTATCAAATTTGAGCATTTTCTAAAAGCAAAACATCAATTCAGGCAGTAATTAAAATCTACAAATAAGATTACTTTGATATTTACTTTTTTATGCATATGAATATATATAGTAAATATATATAGTAAATAAATATACATGACAATGACTCCAAACTCTTATTAGAATAAAAATATTTAAAGTAATTCACTAGAGCTTTTTAAGGAAGCATGGACTTTTTTATCTAAGATTATCTAGTTCTCAAGAGAAAACTGCTATGATATCTTTGTATATATATTATATACCTATATAATTTATAGATTTTTATGCATAAATGCCTGCTTTAATCCTTTTGGAAAAGATAACATACAGTATCATAGTTATTGAAAAATACAAAGATTATGACAAACTTCATTTGCCCTTGCCACATAAATGCAACATAATGGCTCCCCAAATACGTCATAAAGTCATGAAAGCATTTATTACTAAGAACACAGAGTTTGTATCTGCAAGTGAGGCTGCCGATACGACACACCACAATGGCCCTCACCACAGTAAGATCCTTTCTGTTGATATAACTGAGTGAGACAATATGACGCAAGAGAAGCACCACTTTGTTGGGGAAAGTTTATGAGTCCTTTATCAGCCAGCGACTGAGAAGGGAATCATACCCCAAAGGGTTCTCAGTACTGAGGTGGGGAGTGGGTGGGCTTTATAATGGCAAAGCCCACAAGAATGGGGGAGGATTACAAGAACAAAAGAGAAAGGGCATGGGCTGGGGCAGCTGAAAAACAGATTAAATAGCAGTAGATCACAGAATTAAATGAAAATAATAACGACAATAAACTAGCAGTGATTCAAAATGTAATTTATGCCTTGTGCCTGACTGGGGAGGCATTTCGGATAGCAGGTTGGGTGTAGGGTGTCATCAGAGAGTGAGTCACCGGGTCCTAGCCAGACACACAGAAAAGGGCGAAGAGGACATCAGGGAAAATCTCAGACGCCAGAGCCCTGACTCTTCACTGTAACTTACTGCACAGCTACTTGTGATCTGGATGAACCATTTCCGCCCTTGATATTATGAATGTCATTCTGAAAATTTGCCTCCTTAGTTGAAGGTAGACAGGTTCTTGCTGAAGTCCAAAAATAATATTCAGCTGAATGCACACGGTCTGGATGAACTATATGGAGTACAACTGGCAGAGATTCAGAAGAATCGATTGCTTTGATTTCACCACTCAGTAAATGGACCAGAGCTGATGGTCTAAATTGAAAGTAATGGCTGGAATGTTCCACCGTGGCTCTGCTCCAGAGCATGTAAGAAAACTTCAGTGAACAGTTTAAGCTCTGGGCAATTACAATGGAGAATTCAGTTAGTGTCTTCCCGAACTGTCTATGAAGTTTACATATCACATTTCTCCCACACAAATGCAAGGAGTCATGCTCGGTACAGCTAATTGAACCATTGTTATTATTGGTACTTTGTCAAAAGCACCATTATGATGGGGAAAACGCTTCTGGCAAAAACAATGACTGCACTAATTATAGCTTAGCATCATAATAACCTCTTCTATTCAGTCTAATGTTCGCTGTCTTGCAGCAAATGTGAAAGCAGCAAGAATGCTGTCCTGTATAGCTATGAATACTGTCTGACATATTGAATGTAAGCATGAATTATACTTGAGTGATTTGGTGCGCAAAAGTTAAACAGCTGGTGATTTTCTTTACTGTTTCTCTTTTTTAATTTACCTGAGAAATAACCCAATACAGAATTGTTTACATGGTCATGCTTCTTAAAATATCAAGCACTGTGGTAGAAGTTTCAGATTTATTATAATACATGTAAGTGGGACCTATACTCTATTTCAACAAGTAACAAAAATCAAGTTTTATTGTTTTTCATTTCAGAGATAGGAGAGCAGATTTTATTTTGCAAACAATGTACATATAAGTGGTTACTAATGTCATTTATATCTGACTGGGCTAAGTGTTACCCAGAGAGCTGGTAATACTTCTCTATGTGGTTTCTTGAAAAAATTAGGATTTCCTGAGGAAAATCTCTTGTAATCAATGTGGGCAGGCTGCCATCACTCCTTCAAGGAACCAAACAGAAGCAAAAGCCAGACGACCAGCAAAGGGACCATCTCTGAGCTGACCTCTGTACTTCCTCCTGCCTTCTGTGGGTTTCTACAGATTCTTGTCCCTCCTTTTGCAACACCAGCTTTCAAACTTGACTGAATTACATCCTGGCTGTCTTCCTTTCCAGCCTGCAGGCGACAGGCTCTGAGTATTCTTGGTTTCCATAATGCTATTTTTAATGCACTGTTATATTTTCCCCAGGATGTCCCTAATAAAACTCAGAAGGGAGATTACATGATAACTGTATTTGCGATTTTCCTTAGGAAATTTCACGTTCTTCTCTAGCGACTGTACTACTTTATATTTGCGTGAACAATACATATGGCTTTTAACTTTTCCATATCTTCACTGATACTTTTTATTTTCTATTGTGTTTTCTTTTTATTGTTTTAGATAGTAGCCATCTTCTTTCCCCATTTTATTTATTGGTATAAGTGCAAAATTTAGGGTTTACATTGATCTTGAGCATTTTGTGCACATACATATCTTGACAAGGTTACAAGACCTTCCCCGCTCTCCTTTTGGTACTCCCCCAACTCACACCACCTCCACAGTTCCCATTATTTTCCACATTAAGTTCCGTGAGATAATTGTGATCTGGGTTTCTCATATCAGAGAAACCATTCAGTGTTTTACCTTCTGTTTTTGGCTCACTTCACTAAGCATGATGGCTTCAAGTTGCCTCTATTTGCCTACAAAAGCCTCCAACCTATCTGTCTTTATAGATGCATAGTATTCCATTGTGTATAAATACCGCAGTTTGTGTATTCATTGGTCTGTTGATGGGTATTTTGGTGACTTCCACATTTTAGCTATTGTTAGTTGTGCTGCTATGAACATGGGTATACATATATCTCTGTTATGTGTTGTTTTTAACTCTTTTGGGAATATTTCCAGAAGAGATATTGCTGGATCAAAGGGAATATTTATTTCCAATCTTTTGAGAGATGTCCATACTGCTTTCCATAGTGGTTATACCAATTTACATTCCCACCAGCAGTAGTAGTCATCTTAATGAGTGAGAGATTCTATGTATTTTGGTTTGGGTTTGTATTTTCCTAAAAATCGTTTAATTTTACATAGTTTAATATGCTTATTTGCCAGAGTAATATCTTTTTTTGAAGAACTATCTCTTGTAGTCCTCTGTCTATAGTTTTATTTGACCTATTTTGTGGTTTTATTTTGTATTACTGAGTTTACCGAGTTGTTTCCTGTTGATATTAATTTCTTACTAGATATATGATCTATAAACATTCCTAACAAGTAAGTGAAAGAATTTGACTTGTGTACATGATTTTTGGTGGTGCTGGGAATTGAATCCAGGCCTTCACACATGCCAGGCAACTGCTCTACCACTGAGCTACATCCCCAGCCCTTATGTACAAATTTTAAATATCTGTTTCTACACTGAGAGTTTTAAAAATATATGCTACTACAAAGACATTGAAATTAACAGTAAAATCATATTTTTCTAACTTTAAAATTATACAGCATAACTCATGAATTAGCATGGTCTTGTATGAATGAGCACCACCTATGATAACACAAAGTTGGCCTCACCAGTGATTCCGACCTAGTGTTTTCATACCTTTGTCTAATATTTGTCAATGAATATTTGTTGGCTTAGTGATTGGCTTATCAGGAACAGAAAATAGCAAACACGGCGAGATGTGTGCTTGCTGATATGGTGGAGAAGCCCGTGTCTTCTTGCTCTGAGAACTCTCTCTGCTGTTTTAGTTTGCATGTTTTGATGAAACAAAGTGTAATTTCTGGAAAGGTTCATATATAAGAGGTGGGAGTATTTTTTCTTTAAAAATCTATAATAAATTTAAATATCTACGCTTCTGTAGAGTCCTCTGTGGAGTCTTCTATGAAACTCCTGTGTTTCAGCTGCTGTATTTTTGGTCTCCGAGAAGCAATAACTCACAAAACACAAATGAAACTTTGGGCAAATATGTTTATTTTAAGCTACTGTGCTTATGTATTATGGTATGCAACAATAGATAATATTTTCTGCTACATGCATTCAGGCTGCCATGAAATATATAATCTTACAAAAATTAATTTGAAATAAAATCTAGTAAAGAAAAGCTACTCATAAAATGCATTTATATTTCTCTTGAAAAATGAATCTAAATATTTGTTAAAACTAATGATTGGGGCAGGGAATGTAGCTCAGTAAAAAGCATATTTAATTGTTAGGGCTACATTAAAGAAAAAATAGAAAGATAAGTCAGTAACAGAAAATGTAGCTATGGTCAGAAATGTTTAATAGGAATATACATGGAATACAGAACAACCAAAATAAATTAACAAATCTATTTCTAAAAATTCAATGTAAAATCTTGACAGAAAATAATTCATAAGCAAATATTTTTATATCTCAAAATATATACATTTATTTGTTAATCATAAAAATGTGTGAACATGATTTTCAATTGATAATATAGAATGTGGAGATAAGTACAAGTAAACAGATAAGCTCATCTATTTCTGTTGGGTTTGGGAAACATAATCTCTAATATGGACAATCTGTTGTCTGGTTCATTCGTTCCCAGCCAGGAACTTGTCTTTAAAAGAGGTCCACAAAACTATTCACAAAGAAGACTCTACTTTTTTAGGCAGTTAAACTATGGAACCAGTGTATCTTTGGAAATGAACTTTTTTTTCCAAAAATTACAATTTCGATCTAGTAATGTTATAGGTAGGTTCATTCATACTCAAAGAAACGAAATCAGTGTTTCAAAGAGACACTTGTGCTTCAATACTTATTGCAGTAAGATTTGGAAACAATCTGTGTCTCATCAATACTAGTAAATGAATTAATATAAAACTGTAGTTTACACATACAATGAAGTGATATTTCTTCTTTTAGGAAGAAGAAATTTTATAATTTGTGGCAACATGGATAGCCTTGACCAACAAAATGTCAGTGAAATAATCCTGCCTGAGCAAGATAAAGTGATTACTCTAATTCTCATAGGGAATAAAAAATAAAAAAGTTGAGCCGACAGATGCAGAGTGAAACCGACCGAGAGATCTGTCTGGACAATATGGCTGCTCTAGTTAATAGCAATGTATTCCTGCAAATCGCTTGTTCAATTTCAGTTTCTTTCCATGAAAAGATAACTATGTCAGAGGACACGTATGCTAATCAGTTCGACTTAGGATTCCACAGCACACGCATACTTTAAAACAAAATGCACCCAAAAATATATGCAATTTTTCTTGCCAAAGAAGAAAATATAGATAAATGAGCATAACCATTAAAAATAAAGAAATAAAACTTAGAGTTAAAAGTGCTAAATTCTGAAGATGGGAGTGTGGAAGATACAAGAGGAGAAAGCAAATGAATTTGGCAATCAAAGGAACAAAGATGAAAAACTCAGAATAGCAGTTAGCTGTTCTTCAATGGTACCTGATGTGCAGAAGAGTAAGTCAGGTGTGCCATGGTGTGTGTGTGTGTGTGTGTGTGTGTGTGTGTGTGTGTGTGTGTGTAGGTGGGGTTGCTGGGATCTTAACTGGAAAGCAGGATTCATGAACAAAAAACTCTCAAGAATTGAGACTTCTTAATGGCTTCCACCAAAGCCTGAGTTCACATGATTTCTTGAAAGTTACAGATTCTTTTTTGTATTCATAAATACCTACCTTTTAATAATTTTTAGATGCTATGGATTCTTGCCATTTAACCAACTACTTTTTCTCCCATCGTATTGATATGTAGAAGCGCAAAATTTAAGGTTTACAATGAAGTTGAGCATTTTGTGTACATATGTATCTTGTCAAGGTGACAGGGACTTTCCCACTCTCGTTTTGTCCCTCCCCCTACCCTACCGTGACTCCCTCCCTTCCCCTAACCCCCTGGTTCACTTTGTTTTTCGTTTTAAGTTCCATAAGAGTTATGATCTGGGACTCTCATATCAGAGAGACCATTCGATGTTTCACCTTCTGCTTCTGACTCACTTCACTAAGCATGATATTCTCAAGTTTCTTCCATTTGCCTGCAAAAGCCTCCATGCTGTTGGACTTTATAGATGCATAGTATTCCATTGTGTATAAATACCACAGTTTGTGTATCCATTGGTCTGTTGATGGGTATTTTGGTGACTTCCATATTTAACATAACCTTTTTTTCTGGATCAAAATTTGTTTCTTGGAATTAATAGAGAAGAAACAACTCAACATTTGATTGTATGGGAACTAATCAAAATTCTTGACTCAAACATCCTTTAATAGAATTGTTTAGTTAAATCCATTGCAGGAGTTAATTACAGGGATGGGTTGTGAGTAAATCATTGTGCTAATGTCGAATATTACATTGATTCTTTTTCAAATGGGAGAAAAATGGGCGTGTGTCCACATAAAGCAAATATCTTATTAAGTGGTCAAAGAAAGATTTTTCATTCTATCCCTGGAGCACTAAATAGAACTAGGTGTCATGTATAGAATAGGCCTTTTATTCCATATGAAACAGAATGACTCATCATGAAAGTTTCTGTTCTTTATTTCACATATAAAATGTACCTAGCATGCCTATCCATGGGCACTTGTGTGAGTAAATAACTATCACAATTATTATTGCATCTAGATGTATCAATTGGAAGCTACATCATCTCTTAATCACATTTTGAGCTTTTTAGAATGACACGTATTTGTCATTTTTAAAATTTCACTTCATCTACCTAATGTAAGAGATCCAGGGTAAGTCAGTGAGTTTTTGACCTAAAAGCAAATCAATATGACCTAATATGAAACTTCTCAAACAAACTTTTTTTTTGTAAAACTAATGATTCTCTGATCTTGATAGCATTTTTGCTAGAAGACACTTGATGTGATGAAAGAAATGGAAAACTGATTATTTAAGAAAAGTCAAACATCACCATTTTAGTATGTATTACCATTGCAATTTTAAAGCTGCAACAGTGATCTCAGGGAGGATGAAGCAAATTGTCTTCTTGATATCTTCAGTTAGCCACAAGAAACGTGAAAGCTGTTCAAACTTAACTTCATCAATGTGAGCAGAGGACACGTTTCATGACTGAAGCTAAGTGATTGACATAGAAGGTGAACTAGAGGCAGCTAAGTCTCTGCGATGAAATAATACAACCACAATTTTCACTTTATAGAAATCAAAGTAGTTTCGATATGCTGATTTCACAATAAAACAATGGAGCCCCATGTTTACTAACTTTAAGACAGCAAAAGTAATCGTGTTGTAAGCATTTCAAGGTCGATGGAATTGGATTTATATTTATAAGCTGAATGAGCTATTGAGACCTGTAGTTTCCTGAAATCAACGAGCATTATCTAGACGTTTGATTAAAATAATCTGTGTGGCCTGTAGTTAAATGCCTATGAGGTGATTTGAAATGTGTGAATTTAACACTTAAATGTACAACAGACATACCTGCAGTTATGAAAGTTGATAAATATAAAATCTTTAAGAATAATATAGCCACATTTTTAAAACAAATGATTCTCTAATCTCCACACCACCATTCCTAGATGATGTTTCAATGAGAGCATAAAATAAATGCAAACATGATTATTTAAGGAAAGTCAACTATTGCAATGCTTATATACATTATAGATGAAATTTTAAGAATGCAATAGTGACCATGTACAAATGACTTTGAGCTTATGCTCATATGCACAAGGAGTGCTAGAGCTGAGTTTATATGCCCACATGTTCAGATTTCATGAAGCATTCACTACAGAATTTCAGAGTGGCTTCACCTGAGCAAATAACACTTGTCAAAGACCTTCGGAAAAGGCCACAGAGAACACTACAATGGTTGACCAAGTTGGATTTATTACTCTGCATGCAAGGAGAAAGCACAGCCCAGAAGGCTGTGGGGCCTCTCATTGCGAGGTATTAGCAAGACCTATCGTTGGACTGGAGCTTTGGTTGAGTAATTGAGCTGCGGGAACAGGAAGTCAGGCTTCGCTCATGATTAGGGGTGGTCAGAAAGTGGGACACTTCTGTGATTGAGGGCCTCAGTAAATCGCACATATAGGGCCGGCAGACTCGGTGAGGAAGGAGCGGTCACTCATTTGAGCAGACAGAGGAGGACACTTGCGTACGACATGGGTTGCATACTGACCTTGCTTTGTCTCACTTTGTCATCCTCTCCAAGTGGCCCGATGTCATTATGATCTGTGGGATTGTTTACTTTCACCGGGAGGACATCACGGGCTAGCTGTGAGCATCCAGCTGGCTTGTGATAACACTGAGCCTTGCGGTGAGCTTCGGACAGGTCCAGGATGTCAGACACTGTTGTCTCTCTCAGAATTTAATGCGGCAGCCAGCTACAACAGCATAAAACAAACTAGAGTGTATAAAATAATAGGGCGACAATCTCGGTAACAAGATTGATTCTTCTGGGTAATCCTTTCGCAAATCATATGCTTACGCTGAGTCTTAACATGTTTAAGTGAATTAAAAAACCAGACCACAATGACTCTTGACAGATTCCAAAACCAAACTAATTTCTGCTGATCTGAGTATTCTGCACTGGTTCCCATAGCAGGTATTTTCTCACATGAGAATACCATGTGGGTTCTGGAAAGGCAGTCACTGAGCGTCAGCGGGGAAGATCAGCAAGGGCTGCTTGAGTTTGGTGTCCCCCGCGATGCTACCTACGGAAAAATAAACATAAAATTGGAAGTTTAGCAGCTACAATACAAAAAAGCTTCACAAACAAATCAAGAAGGAAGGTTCTGTTCATAAAAATTTTGTCTATATATATACACGATAAAACATAAAATTATATATTATATATTTTAATCTCAATGTTTTATGAAAAACTATAAAAATTTGTAAACATTGATGTATGCAATTAATTTTATACAAGTCAAAGATACTGAATAAATATTATCTGCTTAATACAGAAATGATGGTTAATATTAACCTACCATTATCTTGGATGTGTCTGCATTATTTATATGAGCATTAGGCAATCAAGTCACTAAGAATTCATTATGTGTAGCCTGCTTTCAAAAAGGAAAGATTTGGGTATTTAGGGAAAAGAAGAAGCTACATGCTCATTAAGTATTGAGAATTTGAATGAAAATTTCTCCATCAAAGTATTACATTTACAAAATGTATCAAGTCAGTATCTTTGCAGAAAGGAATATTTATTAATTCTGAAAGAAAGAAATAAAGAAAGAGAACTGATTTTTGGAAAAAGAGAGTTGAAATGAATAATAACTGAAAAAACTATATGGCAAACACAATTTCAGTGTAAAAGACAATAATTCACTCCAAGAGCCAGAACATAAATTAAAGAGAAATGAAAATAATGCATTTACTCATTCAGAAAAAAAATGGTACTGCTGAATGGAGTATAAGCTAAAAAATGTGCTTTAAATTATAGAAAAATACAAACCATGCTATGTGGCTGTAATTGTGAATTCTAACATGTCAACTTTTATTGAATTTATCAATAGGAATCTGACCAGATTAGCACATCAAGCTACTGGTGTGTCCAGGTGAGTCATCGCAGCATGTCTGTGGTTATATATGTTCCTGCGGCACTCTTCCCCCACGAACGAATGAATATCTTTGCTTTGCCCAGCCCTCCTATGCAGTGGCTCTGCCATCACGGACTGAAACTGACTAGTTAGACATGCCTCCTGTAAGTTGTGGGCATTGGGTATTGTATATTAGTCATGAGAAAACTGATTAATGACAATGCTCATCTTGAAAAGCAACATATGAAAAATCTGTTTGCACAAAAGGTGATTGTTACATTTATTAATAAAATCTCATAACAGTAGATTCAAGATGCTACTAGATGAGTAATAGAAAGTTCTAGTGGGTCATTTTTAATAACTTTTTAATCATCTTAGCTTTTACTATTTACCTGAAACCTCAAGGTCCCTGGTACATTTTCTACCATTTGGCTTCATTAAAAGTCATCCAACAGGGACTGGAGGAGCAGTACATTAGGCAGAGTGCTTGCCTAGCAAGGACAAGGCCCTGAGTTTGATTCCTCAGCAGCACAGAAGCTGGGCATGGTGCTGCTCACCTGGAATCACAGCACTTGGGCAACAGATTGCATTGTATTCAAAGTCATCCTGGGATACCTTGAGAGTTTAGGACCAACTTGGACTATACAGTCAGACCCTATCTCAAAAACAAACAAACAAAATAACAAAGAAACAAATAAACAAAAAACCAAGCCCCTATCATCCCCAACCAATCTGAAGAACCTGTGCACTCCAATTTGTAGGAGGGCCTAAAGTGGCTACAGAGTCTCTACTACCTCTCAAAAAGAGCATGTCTACTGTCACTCCTCACTGTCCTTTGCCTCAGCATGGATGGCCACCACAATGTGACTGTAGAGGCAATCTTACCTCCATCCCCTTAATTTAACTACTTTTGTTTCCTCTTGAGCTCTTGGCCTAATATAAATAAAATTCAATATAATCTCGATTTATTTATTTTGCTGTCATACTTTTGCCCTAATAGGATGCGTTGATTAAGGATACAGCATTTTGGTAACTTTGTATCATCTCCTTTTCCCTCTCCTCCTGTCTCTCCTGGACACCCATCCTTTCGGTGGGTGACACCATAAGCTTATTGGCATCTAGTGATCCTGCAGCCTGGATGGTATCCAAGGAAGAAAAAAAAGGAGTTGATGAGTCTTAAAAAGTTCCATTCTGCTTGAGAAGTCACTTTTTATCTTTATTGTTGTTGCCTGTGAATATGATAATACTCTAGTTTCTTTTGTCCTTCAAGATGACTCATATCAGTAACTGCAGGAAGCTTCCAGATCCCCTGTCTAGCTCTCAGCTTCGTAGACTTCTTGGAGTAGCCACTTGATGTTGCGACTCTCCAGTGCACACAGAGCCAGAGTGGTTTCTCTGCTTTGTGTGGTCCTATAAGTCTAGCTAATAAGTTATCTTGCACAGATTTACTCTCTCTAGAGATCTCTAACCAATACAGAAACACCAAAATGGCCCATGCCTTGATTTTAGGCTTATAAGCCTTCAGAAGCATGAATTGTTTAAACCGAGTTAGTCTGTTATAGCAAAACAAGATGGACTGAAATAAAAGCGCTCATATTTTACTTAATATAATTTTGGTGAACTTGTTTGCCAAGGTTCTCAAAAGATTAACTCTATCTCTTCCTTTTGTTCCATCACATGGAATACCCTTATTTTTTCCTTTATGTTAGATCCTATGTAGTGCCACTCTAACTACTAGTATATCCTGCAATGTCTACAACTTTGTGTCTCATCACCTGTCCTTTTTAATCTGAGAATCTCTCTATTTTTAAAAATTTAGCACAAATTAAATTCTACTAATTCAGTTAGTCAAATCATTCATATGTAAACCTACATTCCTTAACTGGGCTCAGGTAAACCCAGTGAGGCAGGTGACTTAAACTCACTGCATCGTGATCAACAAACCAAAGAGGCCTGGGAATGCTGCTATGCTCCATGGTGAGAGTAGTTCTGTACTTTAAGAAACAGTTATTATTATTATATGGGGGGGGGACTTAACATCATTTCTGCAATCCAATACATAGTGTATTGCAATATGCACACAATATATTTCTGCAGTGAGAAGACATCTTATATCCTGACATAAACTGAAAATAAAAATTGGCCAGTTTGACTCCACTCTTCCTCAAGATGGATACCAAAACGTCAGCTGTTCCTGTAAGTTGGCCTTAATAAAAGCGAATTAACCTTTGGCTTTAACATAAGTGATGAACCTATGTACTATAAAGAGATGCACATCTCCTAGCAAAAAGATGCTCTTTTGAGTAAACCAGAGTTATCCACAATCAGTAGATGTGGGTGGCCACCTCCAGGGTCTCCTGGGTCCACCTCAGTTCCAGTTGCACTTGTACCTGCTTCTCCATTTCACTTGTGCCTGCCCCGTATCTGACTTTGTTCTTTAAATTTTTCTTATTTCTGCCATGGAGTCTTTTTTTCTGATTTCTTAGGCTACAGGAGCCACAACACAAAATGCGTACTCTTTTGGGATATCTCTCAATCTATCGGAAGCGTGGGCAAAGCCATACATATTCCCCTCTCCCAACCTTTGGACCTATGATTGGAAGAATTTGCATGAAGCTTTTGGCAATTCTCAGTCGTGTCTGCTTCCGGCTGATTCTGTTTACCTTATTTAAAGTAGCAACCTTCATATTTTGCTGAGTATTTGACTTGTCCTTAGTCCTGATGTAACAGATTGGTTCGATAATTTTTGTCTCAAAAGAACATCATGAAAGTCAATTGTTTACATCGTCTGACAGACCTTCCTTAAAATCACTAATTAATCACACAGGGAAAAATAGTGAATTTAGCTTGGCGCCTCCCAGTACCTACATCGGACCCAAGTGGCCAACATTTGTATCACTGGATCGTCACGAAGGGAGAGCATGTGCTTTCTTAGTAACACACTGAGAAGAAAGCAGTTAAACCTGCTCCTGGAGTTCTCCTGTCAAATTTGCATATGTTAAATATAATCATGGGAAAGTAAGGAACACTTGAAACCCCGAGAAACCAAAATAATCCCTGAGCTCTTCCATATGTCTGTACTAAAAATGTCAAGGTTAAGAAATAAATGAAAGGTTGGGGAAACTTTTCAAATTAAAGGATAGTTTAATGATATGACGACTAATGCATCTCATGCCCTTATAGGATATTTAACTGGACATAATAAATAACTGGAAAGATAATGTTAGCGAGTTGACAGAATTTAAATAATGATGTGGATTAAATTCTAACCTAGACAATACTGCAGTAGTCCAAAGATAATTCCTCACAAGGACAAAGCAAACAGCAAACACACATGAAGACACACTTGCAGCTAAATCCTATGAGGTAAACTCACAACTCTCATCATATGCTTCTGAATTTGTGGATTTTTGAGTTGTTTTTATCACAGAAGATAATATATTAACATTGTTATTAAATATAAGATAAATCCCAATTACCTCTCCTCAATCTATGGCTAGCCCTGATTATATCAGGCCCTATTTCTTACAGTAGATATCGATCATCCAATGAAAGGTATACTTTCCCCAAGTCGCTTTATTTTGAAAATCTGAATGTTCTTAATATAGATTAAAACAATGGGAGTAAACCAATATTAATAATAAAAATTAGATACTGAGATTTAGTTTGGCCTTGTCCACAAAATAATTTAAAAATCTGTACTGTATGAAGTACTTTGTTACTGTCTTTGTGTTACTTTTTTTTTTTTTTTTTGAAACAGGGTCTTGCTCTGTGGACCAGGCTGGTTCCGAATTCACTTCAGAGCCCAGGCTGGCCTTGGACTCCCGGCAATCCACCTGTCTCAGCCTCCCGAGTGCTGGGATTACAGGCGTGCGCCACCACTCCCAGCTTATGTGGTGCTGGGGAATCGAACTTGGGTACTTAGCGCTTGGCTTAGCACTTGCTCAAGCGCTTTAACCGCTGAGCTATTCCTCCAGCCTCAGTTGTGTTACTTTTGTAAGTTGAGCAGGCACATGTCAGTTCTTCTCTGGTTTAGAGACAGAAAAATCACAAGGGACCATTGCTCTCCTTCAAATGACCAAAATATGGGGAATGGGTAAAAATGACAGCCAAGCAAAACTTTCTCACAGGACTAAGATACAATCTAAAAAAATAAAAATAAAAAAGTCTTAGGAGGTAAATTGTTCTTCATGAGAAAATAAAAGACCAATAATATCACCAATCTCTTGGAAATTCTTTTGGGAAAATGATTTTACTTAGATTACTTAATAGAAAAAGGATAAAAAGAGGAAGGGGTGTGAGTGGAAAACAAAAATAGCAGCAAATTCAGTCATATGTTGATAAATGACTCTTCATGTTTCTTGGCTTTCTCGAAGCTTCATCTTCCTCATGAAAATTCCCTTCAAACGCCTCTTCCTGGTCTCCCCGGGCCCAATTCCCCTCTGATACCTCACTTGTTACTCATTGTGCTATTGGTCAGAATGTCATAACATTTTTAATACACACTTTCTTCTCCTAAGTGTGCCATGAATTTCTGAGACAGACACTTACATATGCATATGTGACCAAAATTTAGATCTCTGTTCATGTTTTGTTCTGCTTCAATTGACAACAGCCCTTTCCCAACCAGTCTTCTCCCACACACATTGTGAGAACAACATGATAATTTGCGACATTCAGTATTTGTTTTCTATTCCCTGGAAAGAAGGCAGTCGTATTTTTCAAATGAGTCTTCACGTGGATTTTCACAACTTAAAGGTATTCGACGAATTTCCAATTCAACCGGCACAAAACACTAACTCCTCCCACTGTTGTTAGTGTGGGGATTTAGTTGTTTACTTCTTTTGGTTGTAATCTATAGAACAAAGTTTTGTGCGCTGAATATGTATTTCAGAGGCATCCCCGAGTGCAACATCTTAAAAGAGGGAAAAGAAGAAAGCAATCTTAGACAGAAAAGGAAAGTGACTTTGAAACAAGATATATACCTTCCTAGGCTGACTCCACTGGGAGTCTAGAACTGAAATAAACTGCTAGATAAAGACCAAAGCCTGGCATGAATTCCTAACAGCTAGAGAAAGTAGTTTCTTGATAGAGGAAATGGATGTTGCATCTTCGCATCAGTCGTGATCTGTTCTCTCTGCATCTCAGATTAATTTCTTTGTGTATATTCATAGAGAGGCTCTACAAAGAGTGTGGCTGTTTTCTCTACCTAACAAAAATGGGGCAGAATTAATAGGAAGAGCTATAACTCTCACAGCAACAGCCGTTACTACCGCTCCTATAGAAACAGTCCTTATCCACTTGAGAGTCCCGTCATCTTCACTCATTCTGAGCTACCTCACCAAGTGTGGTTTCCCTGGTGGTGTGAACAAATTGCACATCTCTCTGAAGAATCGTGTGATGTTTTGCTTGTCCTTTTAGTATCATAACTTGTGATTGATTAGGAGAGAGAAAAGGACAAGTGGGTCATCTAGCATCAAACAATTTCCTGGGGTCCGATTCTAAAACAGGAGCTCTGTCTCTTTGTATTGATGTGGATCAATTACCACTGCCAAGATGGTGACAATTCTTATCAGTAATTGGCTCCTGGGTAAGGAGACACCACATTTATCACTCAGTGGAATTCTTGCTTTTGCACTAGTAGAGTTGGAGACAAGTCCTATACCCATGTAGATACCAGACTTATTGGGACAGTCAACAAGAAATTGCTCTTGAATTTTTAGGAGCATTAATAAATAAGGATTATTCTTTCTTATATACTTACATACTTCATTGGGAATGTAGAATCATAAAAAATCTCTTAGATCTGTGGGTGGCATTAGAACCATGGAGAACCATTTTCACAAGTTTTTGGCCTCAAAGTTGCATTTCATCTGGGCAAGACCTTTCAACACTATCAGGCTGGTAGCTTGTGAATAGTTCTGAAGTATATGATCTCATGATCATGGGCCCACTAGTTCTTCTTTTTTTGCAATGAACTGAGTCACGGTCTAATACAACAGAGTTATATGTTCATAGTACAGAAACAAAAATTCTCTCAGTCTTCAGAGAACACTGTTGACTGAAGTTCTATGCATAAATATAGTAGCCCAAATGTAAGACTGCTAGCTCATTAATGTAAATGAGAAATAGTCTTTCAGAATGAAAGTTATCTCGTTGTAGTTAACTCATTTTCAAGTGGACAGTTAGTTTACTAGATGAATGATTCTATTTTCTGGGCAGGAGTTTGGCCATCATTGCTGGCTCTTTAAATAACACACAATGACATTGTTTGAATTAGTGCTAGTGACTGGGTGTTTGAGCTCTGAGCTAGAGATCTAGATTGTTTTTGTCATCGTGACCAGTATGTCTGTTTATTAGCTCAGTGTACCTGCAGCGGGCTCACTAATATTTCCTGGTGGATCATTGCTTTTGCCTGAGATTTTTAGTGGCTGTGCCATTGGACTTTACCGGGAGGGGTGATATCAGTACGTGGCGAAGGCATCTAATGTGAATGGGGGCCTCTGTTTCCATGTGCCTGCCAACGTGATCTGGCCCTATATGTGTTTGTCTCCTCTCTTCCAGTGCTTTCCTTTACTAGTGTGGCAGGCACTTTCCTACGACCAGTGAATCTTTCTACACTACCATCAAGTTACATCTTTATAGTTAAAAAAAGCAGGGCTGGAGGAATGGCTCAGTGGTTAAAGCTCTTGCCTAGCAGGCACTATATCAAATGCTAAGCATCTGAGTTCAATTCCAGAGCACAATATAAGCTGGGAGCGGTGGCACATGCCTATAATCCCAGCACTCAGGAGGCCGAGGCAGGAGAAATGCCTAGAGTCCAAGCCTCCATCGTGAGTTCAGGACCTGCCCGGGCTACGGAGCAAGACCCTGTCCCTCCACCTCAGCCATATATATATATCTATATCTATCTATCTATCTATCTATCTATCTATCTATCTATCTATCTACATATACACTTATATATGCATATATATGTATATATATTATAAAAAGCAGTAAGCTTAAGGTTCTGCTGCTCCTAGGTTTGTACATTGAGAAGATTCCCTTTAGCACTACCTATTTAAAAGTCAAACAGTCATAACATTCGTGTTCAACATATGCCCCCAAATTGAGGGAACCTAATTTGAATTTTATATTTTGTATTTTTCATACACTGTGATTTCATTTTGACTCTCATACAGGTATTGCATGGCCTTGATGGACTTTGGTACATCGGTGAGTGACATCATCAGTGACATCAGTGGCTCTGGGTTGCCTGCTGGTGCCTTTGAATCCTGCCTGCGCGTGGTTCCTGGTATAATTCTTCCGCCCTATGCGAGGCTGCTGCTGAGCCTGCCTGGCTTCGTGACCCTGAAGATCTCAGAGGGAGGAACTCACGACAAGGGGCTCCTGTCCTTTGGTGTCCTGGGGTTGCTTTCTAGCCCTGCCTTCCCTGCAGCCCGTCTGCTTGCTGGCATTGTTGTTGGTTAACAGGCATGTAATTCTCCACTGCAGGTAGCGTCACACGGCTGCAGAGAAACAGAATAGTAAGTTGTGATTTATTCACTTGCCACAAATTCCGTATGTCATTTTTCCCCATGGGTGTTTCCTAAATTGCAAGCGGTGCTAATTTGCATGATCCAAAGATCAAGGTCACTTGCTCAGCTTCCTGCATCTTCTCCAGGGATGGTCCTGCTTTGTGATGCTTTCAGAGCAGGGGGCCTGTGAGCTACTCTGTAGAACAACTGAAACGTTGTCTTTTGATGCGGAATATATTGTCGCTGGAACTTGGAGACACCTGCCACACACTGTACTGCTGTCTTTGTTACAGAAATTATTTATGACAATATATGTTATTTTATTATATTGTCTGATATACAATTTACCCCATATCAATGATTCTCATTTTTTAAATTTGAGTCTTTATTCCAATACTTGCTATGAAAAATAATTAACATTTCAATTTCACTTATCATGGCTCCTAATTTTTCCCATGACTTCAAGAATCAGTCAGATAATGAGGATATACCATTAAATAAGGTTGTTTCCAGGTATTATATCTTATTTTATTCTTTTATTTTTCTCATCAAAAGTATTTGTGTTTATGTGCGTGCATGTGTGCCTGTGTGTGCGTGTGAGTGTGCGTGTCTGTGCTGGTCCGCTACACTGAGCTACATTTCCGGTCCATTTTTATTTTTGATTTTGACACGGGTCTTCCTAAATCACTAGGTTGCCCAGACTGGGCTGGAATTTATGATCCTCTCACCTCAGCTACCAGAGTACTGAGATTACAGACCTGCACCACAGGCCCCAACTGTATTGTTTCTCTTAGTATTTGCAATATATAAAGCTACACTCAAACTTGGTAATTGGTACATAGTTATGTCACATCTTAAAGATTTTTTTACTTTTCTTTCCTCTTCACATCCTTTCTTCTTCCCCCTTCTCCACATAAGAGAGTGCTTCTAACTCAATAAGGTCATTGCTATCAAATTTGGAATCGTGGTTTCCTTGATAAAAATTCTTCCGAACTTTGTTCCTTATATGTCCCTCTTTCTCATGCTCTGCAAATTTGTTAGGTCATGTGCAATCTTTGCTTAAATACTCTCTTCCTTATCAGGCCAAGTTGACTCATGCTGCTTGTTCTTAGCTATAGGGTTTTCCTGGGATGGAGAGAAGGGTAGGAAAGTATCTGATGCTGTGGGGAACGGGTATCGCCCTGCAGAGTAGAGTGTGTGTTAGCGTTTATTTTGAAATAGTAAGCCATGTTGGCAGATTCAGAAAGTTCAGAACAGAATATGATGTTTGTGGCTTTTTTTCTCAGAGCTTTCCAACCCACTCATCTCTCTATGTGTATGGATACATATCAAATGAAATTTAATTTTGTCTTTGTGTTTTCTTTAACAGATTACGTGTGGAGTGTACTATATTCTGGTTTTGTGCTTACACTCTAACATCATTACCATCTTCTTTGCGGAGAAGTTTTCTGGAAAATACTTGGCTTTAGTTGTGTTTCTCTAGAATTCATTGTTCAGTTTGGTTTTCTGGCATTATTTCAACCATAACTTTACTTCTTTATGGAACTTCTATTTTTCAGAACTTTATATATTTATCAGATAGTTTAGTTGAACACAGACTGGAGTCTCTGACAGTAGTTTGGACAGCATAAGCTTTTGCTTATCAAACGTAAAGTGCATTCTAGAAGTCTCTTGTTCTAGTGCTGACTTTTATAGTTACCAGTACCTGAACATAAAAAGAAAGAAAGAAAGAAAGAAAGAGAAGTGCTAATGCACAAAACCATGAAATGAGGCCAGCCTGAGATATAGGTGAGGTCTTGTCTTTAAAAAAGTAGACACGAAACCATGAGAGAAAAATGGGGTTTTCTTCTGATCAGCTTGATATTTGTATAAAGTCTCAACATCTGTAGTAAATAGACTTCAGCAGAGCGCATGCTAATTGTCATAGTTTAGCCCCAGAGCTGACCCTCGGTACATTGTCATACGCAGCCCACAGGGTCATGCCTCCCTGACCCCAGGGCACACCCAGGAGCATGCTTTATTAATCTCCTAGGCATCTCTCAAGGTAAACATGTAGACAACGAGTATTAGTCATTAACTAATCAAAGGGTAGGTTTGGTCGAAAATGAAGAAGGAAAGAGAACTACTGTGAGAACTTACCTCCTCTGTGTTCTTGGTGAATGTTCTTGCCTGGCATTTTCTGGCGATCCTTACTCATTTTTTCTTTGATTTCCCAAAATTTCCTGGAGAAAAAAATAACCTTCTCCCTTTTTATTTCAACCATCGATTCAGTTCCAGTCACATAATGTTGACTCCTCGAAATTTACTACAAGCCCAAATGTTTTTCAGGAGCCTCAGGCATCCTGTGCAGTTACTCAACAAACAGACTGCTCTCTGCTGTCACTGCAGCAAGCATGTATAAGGCCTGCAAAATAAACTGAGACTCTTCGGCAAAACATGCGGGTGACTGATAATTAGACTTTTCTCAAAATCTCCAGTCAAGTCTCCTGCAGACACCTCCCATTCATCTCAAGTGAAATGGATATTACTTCTACTGAACTTTGGAAATGTCCTAAACAACCTTTGCATGCTCGGAAATTTGCACAAATCATATTTATGAGCCAAGTTTCCTTTCAGCTATTGGGTAAATATATCTTTTCGCTTCCCCGTTTTCTACCACTATCGGAAACAGTCTAATTCTATGTGTCCTCATAACCAGGTGATGTATGCTTCCTTTGTGCTCTCCTAATGCCCTTTAAATGATTGTGGTGCATATTACATGTGGCTACAGTTCTACTAGGCAGTAAGACCTGACTGAATTAATCAAACCATTAATCTCCCAGAAACTTTCTTAGCTTTAGCATTTTGTATATTATCATTTGAATTAGAGATAGCAGTACACCAATGTTTGTGATTTTTTGGTCAGAGTGCTATAAATAATGAATGTAAATTTTGAACGTAGTGTTGTATAAAATCTGTTTTGATTCACATTAAGAACTAAGCATCTGATTTAAATTAAAGGCTTGTTAAGTGTGTAGCACATTTTTTTTCCGCTTTGAAAAATTAGAGGTTTAAATAATAGAAAATTGGTATTCATGAGTAGTGAGAAGTCGCAAGAAGTGGCGCAGAGGTCTTGACGGGGCAAATGAAGCAAGTTATGAAAGGGAATATGGCTCAGCTAAGACAAAGTGGAATGATTCAGCTGTTTGTCACAGAGCAATCACAGACCAGCCAGCTAGTACTTTCCCCAGGCTAGTACTTAATAAAGGATGTTTAAATGAATTGATCCAATTTGTGTTCTACATGCAATGGCAAAGTGTGTAGGCAGGTGCTATAAAACATCAGCATTAATGAGAAACCTTAAAAGCTGAATTCTCAGTAAGTGAGGCAAACTATAAATACTACTTTTAGCATGCTAATGGAGATAACTTCTTTCTCCTTAGTTATCTAACTTTACATATAAGTTAGAGCACTTGCCCAACAAGGGGAAGCCCCTGGGTTTGATTCCTTTGCCCCATACAAGCCAGGTGTGGTGGTGTTTACCCATAATCCCAGCCCTACAGAGGCTGAGGCAGAATTGCTGTAAGTTCTAGAGCCACCTGCACTACATAATGAGTTTACAGCAATCTGGATTATGAAGACAGACCCTGCTCCCTCAAAGAGAGAAGTTATTAAAATATAATAAATGTGAGACAGACAAGAGAAAAATCTAGAATAATTAGAAGTGAAGATTTTCATTTTAGCATCGATAATTTCAATAGCCATTTCTTTGCATAGCCTATGAACTATGAACTATTTATTATATCTTTACGTATTGCTTATTATGTGCCAAAAGGTTTCCTAAGGTTTGAACTATAAAAGTTAAAAAAAAAGGAAACAAGGATGCTAAAATTTCTAGTGTAAGGGGAGAGACAGACACTGAGTGTTAAATTAGGACTAAAAGTGTTACGTACTTTGGAAAAACTAAGGCAATAATAAAAGATTACAGAAAAATGAGAAACTTTCCAATTGAGAGAAACTTTAGCTAAAAGAGATTTTAGATACATTTTGCTGATAAAAATAGCAAGCTGATAGAAGGGAGATATTTTTGAAGCAGAGAATCACATGCTACACCCCAAAGTCTCAATCTTCTTTATTCAAATACTTGTAAGTAAATCACATACATCGAACTCAGCCCTTAAAGAAAAGAGTAGAGATATTTTTGAGGGAACAGTTCCAGGAATGTTGTGGATATCCTTGACCTTTGAATATTCTCAATGTAAACTCTTGAGTAAACCCTTGATTTGTAAGATTAAATATTAATCATGGAAACAGGAATAGAATTTATGGAGCCATCTTAAAACATATTCTTACAAGAGTTCTCTTAGAGTCTGTCTTTATCATAGCTTTATTCTGATAATTACCCAGTTGACCCTTGACACAGTTGTTGAATGGTTCTCCGTTGGAGGTCCTCACATGCTTAGAATCTTTCACAGAAGGATGCCAAGAGCCATGTAATTTAATCACAAATCTCTCTGTACTTGTGTTGTTGAACTTGGGTGTTGCAAATACCTGAGATTCTAGTATCAAAGATTCTAAAGCCTTGGGCTCACCAAGGACCGCTAAGTATGTATCTTGGGAAGTGTTAAGTTCAAAGCTGATGAGGTTCAGGATTAATTTATAAAATTGTCACACATTTCTTCTTAAGGTGCCTGCTCTGATTGTTTGGAAATTTTCCAAACCTTAATGAAGTGATGTCAGTATGTATTCTTCCTACATTTTTTTATTTTGCATTCAATTGTACAACAGAAATCCATGCCTTACTTGCATATGAGTTGCCAGCTTTTTATTTAAAATGGTATACATGTGAAATGAAAGGTTGTTTGCTTTAGTGACTTCATTGTAATGGGGTTAGTCTAACTATTCATATCTTTATCAAAGTACCTACCTACATTCATATATTCTGCCACCTCTTAATAAGCCAATTCAAACCCATATACGATGAAGCAAATAGTGTTTTTTAAAGTCAAGGACAAAATTAATATTACCATTTTAAAACATCAGACACAATATACAGTGGTTTTAATTATATTAATATTTCTGATCCAACCATGTTGGCACAAACCTGTAACCCAAGCACCATGTGAGGTTGAGGCAGGAGGATCAAATTCCAAGTCCACTAAAGTCATCAGTTTAATAAGTTAGCAAGAGTCTTTGTTTAAAAAAATAAGAAGAGTTAAGAAGTATGAAGTTTCTTCTATGGAACTCCAGGAAAATCTCAACAACTTATGGGGATTTTATAGCAACGCATTTGAATTATCACATTGACATACATATTGAATTTTTTAGTTCTACTCCAATTCACTCATCATCAGAGTAAATTATCATGGTACTTTATTTAGTACAAGTTACTGGGGATTGAAAAAAAAACCTACATAGAAATTTTCTAGATGTTTCTAAACAGGCTCATTTCTCTTCAGCGTGGCATCTTTTAAAGTTTATCAGAGTGTGTTTGAATAAAATAGGCCACACTGGATTTTAACATATGTTAAGTAAGAAGGAAATGTGTTAAGTGGTTTGATAAGTTTGACAAATCATAAGTTAAACTAAATTAAACAGTTTTCCTGTCTCCTTATTTCTTACTGCCTTTGATGTGATAATAGCGCTTCCTAACACCAGAGAGCAATTACAGTTTTCAGACTGCTTAATTCTGACTTATGGAACACTGCTCGGATTTGGGTTGTGCAGACTTCGTTTTGGGAAACCAAAGTACAGAGAAGCAAGCAAGATTGAAAACTGTTGATGTTCATCTGTTGTACAGAGCGCGTGGCCAGCCACTGACTTAGGTTCTCCGGACCTTAATTTTGTCATCTCTAAGATTGTTGAGATAAGTAGAAATGACACCACCTTTTGTAACAATAGATTTTATGGAAGATGAAAACAAGATGAAGGAGGTGCAGAAGTTTAAAAATAGTAATTTGGAAATTGAAATGAAATACCGGCGACAAAGAAATCAGTAAGTTTCCGTAAATAAATTTGTTTTCTTTAAAATACCATTCTCCCTTCCTTAATTCATTTCTAAAACTTTCCCCCTCCATGTGAGTTGTTTTGCCTAAGTGACTAGATCATTCAAGGCCAGGGAACAAAGTTAACTTTGCTCCAGGCTATTTGCCGTTGATGTCACTTGAATTTAAACCACAAAAACTTTCCAGAGAGAAAACATTTTCATCTGCTAGCATGTAGCCCAAGAGAGATGAAATCATAGTGTTCCCAGGGAAACGCACGCGCTTCTCTGATGGCTTGTTGGCAACTTACACCTGCTTTTCAAATGAACAGAGAAAAAGATTTGAATAGGAGAGTTTAAAAGCCAGCATTAAACTTCATACTTCCAATATTGCACCTATGTAGGGTTCTTGCCCCAATAGAGGTGATCAGAGACGGTTAGCCCTCTCACAATTGGGGTTCCTGGTGAGAACAAAATCCACTACAAATCCCATAGGTAAGACTCCTGCCTAGATGCCCAGGGAAGAAAAACAGAAATCCTGATAAGGGTCCATCTTGTCATTGTTACATCTTTATCTCTTGCTCTAAACAGATGACAAAAATGCCACTAGTAATCAGCAAGGCTCACAGGGTTTATATCAAAGAAGCTAACTAAAATCCACTTCTGAAATTTTTCAAGAGTCAGTTCAAGTATGTATCAGATCCCACTTGTCTTCACACAACTATGCATAAAAAACCTATACATGAAAATACCATACATTTTTGACACACCTAATTTAAATTTTTTGAAATATCTAATTTCAATTGTTCAAATGATTTTTGTTATTCTGTTTAATAATCTAGACACATTTGTGAACATTATATTGCCACCAGTTTTATTTTTTTAATACAACTGTGCCTTTGGAACACAAGAAAAAATTAGAATAAGAGTCGAGGTGCACCTCACAGGTCTGGATTTTCCTTCTGACCAGCAGAAGCTTCACCCTCCTTCTATTCTTTTTTCCATCTGTGAGTTTCCAAACAAAATGTTTTCCAAAAAATGGAAACAATCAAAAATCAAAAAATCATCAAACTATTTGCAAATCACAACACAGGAAAAAAAAATCAACTTCCCCATTTTATAAAATTTCCACAGAAATCTTTGCTAAAATGACTTGAACAAATCTCAAATGAATACAAGTTTAAGTAAGCATATTTACATGAAAAAATACTGGTAGCATTTAAACATGTGAAAGTTGATCTTCATCCCTCAAAAAGAAGCAAAATAAATATAATATGAATAGCATATATTTTAGATACGAATTGACAATGATAGCCAATGTTTGTATCAGTTTCATAGTAACTCAAAGGAGTACCTAGTATAAGGAATGTGCTTTCCATTGACTTTGTGAACGGGGACACAAACGATGATGGAAATTTATGTAGTCTAAAGCTTTTATTTCTAGAAATCCAAGTATAAGTGATAAGTATAAATGAAGTATGTTAAAACATGGAATGAATCAGCATGGAACCCTTCAGAGCAAAATATTTTAATGTAGCCTACCTGTCTACCAATTCAAGACTGTCCCAACAAATTATAAAAATAAAATAGAAATTTACAAAATAAATTAGAAAATACATTAGAATAATAAAAATAAGAAGTCATAGAATAGTTAAATAGAATATTTACCAACGAGTGAGAAATTATCTTATATGGAAACATCTTGAATATAGAAATATGTAAAATATGATACTTTTAAGATGCGAATTTTAGAAAATAAGCAGTTGTCTGTCTGACTCAGAAGAGTTTCATACTGTTAAGGCAGCAAGTTGTCCAATTTATAATCTTAAAGATTATTAGAAAGTTTCATTGTTGACTCAGCATACAGAATCGAGCAGTAACTAGACCTTGGTTATAGGAATCTTCACCACACACCCGTCGTCCCAGCATCCTAAGCAAGTGAAGTAAGAAAACTGCAAGTTCCAGCCCAGCTCGAGCAATTTATTGACTTAGGGCCGCTGTCTCTAAATAGAAGAAATTCAAAATTTATTGGTTTATGTACCTCAGTATGAAGGCTCTAGAGCACTGACAAAAATTCTATTGTATATATGTTTGTGAACATTAATTGTGATTTATCTACTTGACTGGACTAAGAAATGCTAGTCATGTGGTAAGCCACAATTCTAAGTTTGCAGAGTGTTCAGAGATTGGTATTTAGGATAGGAAACTGCAAGTGAAGAACTCACCCCAATTTTGGATGGCAACAACCTACAAACCTAGGAACCAGGATGGAATACAGGGAAGGAGTGGTAGTTGGTGAATATTTTTGAAGAGCTTCGTTCTTCTGGAACAAGTGCATCCTTTGCTGACCTTGTTTTTGATACCTGTGTCTTGTCTCTTCGATCTTACAACCAGAGCCCAGTGACTCAGCAAGGAGATCGCTGGTCTTCAACTTTGGGTAGATGATCCTTCTGTTCTGTAACTTCTCTCTTCTTGGGTCAGGTAGTACTGAATCCTCCAGACCTCCAGCATAGATGGCCATGTAGACTTAACCATCTCTGATCTCGGATGGCTACCTCACCAATCCACTTACGTATTATATTTTCCATTGACTCTGTTCCTCTAGAGATTCTTTTTGGCACTCCTTATATGTGTATCTGTGCCTATGTTTAAATGTTTTACTAATAGACTTAAAGCACTTCTCTGTTCTGTCAACACAGATCATTCATAAATCTACTATGCATTAGGTGTATTCTGTTTTAAAGTTCACCATAAATGGCTCTCTCGTGTTGCTCATGAGCTTATCCTGGTGAGAACCACAACTTCTCTATCATTATGGCCTTGAAACACAGCAGTGAATGACAATAGTAAGTGAGTGCACTGATATAAGATTATGTCATAAAAATGCAAATGAATAACCGTTAATATGAGCAATAAATCATATTGAACATTGTGTTTCGCAGCTTTGTTTTCTCTGCGTGCCTGCGTGCCACAGAGTAAGTGTTTGCTCTTCTGACAGTGTCAGAGAAATTACGAAGGGTCTAGTCCAAACTGTTTCTCTCCCATGTATTATCCAACAGCGTGAGGCTTTGAAGCTATGCATTTTCTGTTGCTTTATAATTACATACATTTCATGAGTGAGTTCAAAAAATAAAAACCCTCTTCTCTCATAGGTTTAAAGGTCTTATTGTTGCCAACGTAGAGCTTCTTAGGGTAATGGAAGCTCTTCTCATCAAGAATTGTCTTTTTTATTTCAGTAAAGATGCTACGGGGAGCAAGGATGAATTAGGTGTGTATGTGTGTTTCTTCTTTTGTCCTTATAGTCATGAGCTTGTTGAGATGCAAGGTGGAAATAGAGGGAAAGAATAATGCCTTCAATAGACATAGTAAAAGAATAGTATGTTCTCTAATGAAAAAATGAACCCCCGATCCCAGCTCCCTGCTTCAGCCCCTAATAATAGAGATAAGCAGAAAAAAAAAATACTCGTTTGTCATGAGATCACTGCCAATTTTGGGTATCTGCTAAATTTCTGGGATAATGTTGACTCAAACAGAGTTAAACTAATACCCCAACTTCACAAAACGTTTCCAAATTTGTGTCACTCCGAATATAAACTTACAGCTCTCTGTAGCATATTTGTACATTAACCATAACCTGAATGTATATGACAATTTGAAAAAGGCATAAAGTAGGTTTCCATCCTTGCTCTACCTCAAATTACTCTAGTGTAACGTTTACAATTCCAATAGACTGCAACATTATTAAGGTTCTCTAGAGGAAATGAATAGGAAATATGCATCTAAAATTATGCAGGAAGATTTATCAGGGATGGTTGCAGAACCAGAGATGGAAGAGTCCAAAATACTCATTTGGAAATATATATATCCTTTATTTTTAAAATTAGTATGCTGAAAATTAAGGATCACTAGATGGAAATCTGAGAAAGGTTAGATTATTGTCCTCTCCTATGAAATTGCAATCCAGTTAATTAGTGGGCAGGTATGATCTTATTAAAACCCTCTCAGAATATATGTTAATCATTAAAAAAAAGAAATGGAAGAGCCATGCCTTAACCTCAGCAAGCAGTTTGAGAGAGCATGCCGTTTGATTATCTCTACTTAAACATCGACTTTTAAAATGCACATCCGCGATGGACATACAACAAAGAGTTCGCTAATTAGAAAAATACTCGATGAGTATTTTTCATTCTTTTCCAGGTCAGGTTCCTGCAAATTTCTGCAGATTAGTGTTTATTCAAGATGTAATGGCCATGCCGATGGCACTATCAATCTGGATTCTTAAGTTAGAACGGCAAATCTGATTTCCATTAACCTGAACACCTTAATAACCAATTAAAATCCCAGCCTTCTGGCTAAGTTCTTCGGCATTTATTCTGTTTAACTCACTAACAAAATATTGTTAGTGATTTTCTTCTAAGAAAGGTGAGTGTAATTTATTGATTCTATTAGGATATTTTATAATCTGCAATGTAATCAGCCTTGATAAGGAACTTGTATGGCTCAGATATTTTATTCAGTAACTTCAAAACAATGCACGACACTCTTCCTCGTCTCTAATTTACTGTCTTGAATTTGTGTTTGCACATAGTTTTTCAATTTATGTGTTTTAAATTGAAGAAAGTGAAGCAGATTGATTATGTATTATAGTATAAATCTCTCTAAAATACCTTACAATTGTTAGTGTATTTCTCAATTTTCCATCACTTGGATGAAATGAATGACCCCCTCAATTTAAAGAAGAAGCGTACTGTGGGTCACATTTGTAGATGTTTCAGGCCATGGTCAGCTGGTTCTATAGCGGAAGCATAGTGGTGAGATGGTGTGGCAGGAGAGGACAGTGTGGCAGAAGAAAGCTACTGAACTCTTGGCATCTGGCAAACAGGGAGCAGATGAACCCAGAGCACAAGGATCCAGGCACGAGATACGGTCCCCAAGGTCACACCTCCGTCACCACCCAGGCTTACACAGAAGCTGCTTTATGAATCTCTTAAGCATTTTTAAGTCAATTTCATTGACCATCAAGATTAGCTGCCATATTTTCATCCTAAAACAAAATCAGTGGTAGAGGCTGGTGTTATTTTTTTCTCAATTAAAATAATTCAAATGAATCCAAGAAGTGAAATAATTTCACCGTATTATTTACTTTACACAGAAAGGTCATGTATAATTGAGCTTTTGACTAAGAGCCTAAGTCTCTATAAAAGACATTGCTCAAATGAACAATGCCATTTTCTTAAATTTTGATTTGAAAACTTTAAAGAGAAAGGCTAAAGTTCTGTCAGCCAAAATGTTTGGATTTTAACTAGACTTGGTGAATATAGAGTACCAGAGAAAATATTAAAATATTCCAAATATTTAATGTTAAATTATCTAATCGGTCATTGTATTCAATCTTTCTTATAGTGCACATTTACAAAACTTTCACATGAAAATAATGATGTCTCTCTCTCTCTCTCTCTCTCTATATATATATATATATTTTTTTTTTTTTTGAGTATTTGAAGACTGAACCAAGGGCTTCGACGCTGACCTGCATTCTAAGCTCACTTTATTTATTTTGAGACAGAGTCTTGCTAACATGTAGAAACTATTGGATGGGTTCAAATTTGCAATCCTCTTGCCTCAGCCTTGCAGAACGCTAGGAGTACAGCGTAGCACCACCTGGCCTAGAGAAGTATTCTAAAAATTGTTGGCCTCTAAATTACAATTTATCTACTCTTCCAAAACAGTTATTTATAAATTATAAAAATCAAAGGGAATGAGAGATAGCAGAAAAAAGTTACTCCAGTTACATTCTGCTCTGAGAATTTTAAAGTTATAAATCATTGTCTATATACTGCACTTACTGTATGTTTTAAGAAAAACATTTAAACAAAACGAACAAGTAAAAATTAGAATGGGAAATAAAGACAATCAGGTGGCAAATATGTCAGATTGTTAGTCCAGTTTTTAATGATACAGCGACCGTGATGTTTTTGTTCACAATTTACATCATACTATTTGTCAGGTAATTTTCATGGTGTGGTTTATTCAATGAGACTGAGCAAAGGGACACGTGCAGAATAGAGAACGTCACAGAAAAGTGTACCATCCACCCCCAAATTTTTTAGACAATTTCAAACTGTAATAGTGGAAGAACTCAGACACTATGAGGAGAGATTCTAAACAAGATTGCCTTCATTGCCAAATTTAGTGTATTTTTTCCCCCAAAGAGACGTATAGTTGAGGAGATTTTAGGACTCAAATTTGGTGGTATCTGGTGAAAAGTTCTAACTTTGGGAAATATTATAGTGTATAGCCTTCATTACTTCTAGGTTACTGGCTTTGCTAATTAGACATCTGTCAATGCCACTCACTGAAAAAGCAAATGCCAAAAATCGACTACATATTTTGAGGGTGTATGTGTTTGCTTTTGATGTGTGTTGTCGGGAATGTTTTGGTATAAATGAAAATAATGTAAGAAGTCCTGTAGTAATATGGCGTTGGAAATCATATCAGAGATCTAACCATGTAGATCTTAATGGAATCTTTGGGTATAGAGGAACCCCCCTGAGAGAGAAAATAATTTGAACTGACAACAGAGCCTGAGGAAAGTATCAAAAAACTTCAATGTGGGACAAAATAGTGTGAAATACATTTTAAACATGAAGAAACATTGTTGAAAAGAGGGATAGTTACTAGTGTTAAATGCTGATAAAAGGGGTAGTGTAATAAGAACTATTTTTTATTGGTCGCAATTTTAGATAAGGATGTAATGGAATCCGTCGAGAGAGACAGAGACATTTCAGTGGAGTGACGTCAAAGCCAGAATGGAATGACTGTGAGGACAGAACATTAGCACAGTGAGGCTGAAGAACTCACCCAGAGATTGTGACACAGGCCGGGAAACGCAATCTCATACAAAATGAGCATAAAAGCTGAAAAATAAATGCACCTCAGAAATTGCATTTTTAATAAAAAATTATTTCTGTAAAGATTTGATAGAAATAACTTAGCTAAAACCATTAAATCAGTACAACAGAAAGTATAAATGCAGTAGTAGTTTGATTTTCAAATTTCACATATCTGATGGAGAAATGAGGGACTGAAAGGGTGACCCTGAGCCACCTGACAGAGTTCCCAGAAGTTCCATCCTATTAGAGGACCCACTCAAAGACTGACGGTCTTTTGGGTCCTTTTGGACTATGTCAAAGGAATTAGATTTTAATTTCTTCATAAAGCAATATTGAATTAAAAGTGGTAACACCTCAGAAAAGCATGTTAGTTTACGCTACACTAGAAAACTTCCTTTAACATTCCTAACCTTGGCAGCTTTAGCAATTAAAAATCAAGATGTCAGCCACCCCCTAACTAGGAAGATGTTTGTTAAGGGAATTTACCCATACTTCTTTTACAAAAAGTTATTTTGTGCATATTTTTGCTGTTTTATGAATATATATATGGTTGCAAAATAAACTGTGATAACTTCTTGTCACTTTGATAGAATATTAATAAACAATAATAATAATGTTATTTGAATAATTTTAATGCATAAATATGAAACTGAAGAGCTTGAAAATGCTAATTATGTTTATAGATGGTCAAAAAATTAAGTCTTCTTGATCTACTTGCCTTCATTTTTCACATTATAAATCACAATGTATTACAGTTTTATTTCAACAAAATAACTCAAACTTTGCATTAATGTGTAAATGAAAAGTGATATGTACACTTAAGAAAATACTATACATATATATTTAATTATAGTTGGCAGGAAAAGATGCTAGTAAATAAATAGTTTAAATTTATATTTATGTGTTGATATAACCTTTATTTTTATTTAAAAACAATTACAGTTACTGCTTCTTAAAATTAAATACAAATTAAACAGCAATTTTCATTTACAGAAGTTCCTTTTGATATTGAATTTACATTTAGGTAATGAACCTTGTTTACTTTAATAGAACAGTATTAAAATTTTCAATATTCATCCTGAAGAAATTGAAAATATGACTATTAATTTTCCTAAGGATAAATTCTTGATATAACTTTTTATTATATGAAAGTTAATTTGCTCTGTATTTACACTGAGTATGCCTGAAAAATTCAAAATGATGCTTATGTTTCTCTGCCCCAGGCTTATACAAATTTTTGACAGCCTTGGCTATTTATAGAAGTCAAAAATTTAAAAGTTAGGAAAATATAGGACAGTTAAAATGCTTTATTTAAATGTTTCCAAGATTGTCAGGTAAGTTACAACTTAGTTGTTACTGAAGTCATACCAAGCTGTGACAGAGCACAACAGAAAAGGAAACCTTCCTGGAACTTAGAGAATCCTGTGCTGCCATTGGGTGGATTTTCTTAGGAGAGACTGCCCGCGGTGACGGGAATTATACTGCAGAAGGAAAAATAACAATCTAAAAAATTCTAAAACTAAAAGTGATCTCAGTGACCTCAGGGCTCCAGATTAACACAAAAAAATCACCTTGACATTGACCTTGACCTTAAGTAGACTTCCTCATTTTGTCTTGTATTATGCTTTTGTTTGCATTTATGTTCCATAATCCAGTTATATTAAACCACATCTTGTTCTCCACATCTTCCCTGTTGTTTCTCCCCACAAGGGCTTTAAAAAATACAGTGTACCTGTCCCTCTTGTCTCCTGGACTTTTCTAATTTTTGTTTTGCACAAATTTAGTCACTGAGTTTATAGACTCTCCCATGATTTATAAAAATTTGGTATAAATTTTGCACGTGCTCATATACATAGTCTTAATAAAGATTTCTTGACTTTGGAGAGGATGAATGAGGTCCCGACCACAAAATTACCACCAATGTCTATTCACTTGTCACTGCTACTTTTTGTAGAAATGAAATGCTTTCTAATCAATGAATTAGTTTGTTTTCATCATATTATACTCATATCTAGCATATCAGTGGCACGTGGAAATATATGATCAGTAACTCTTAAATTTTGACTAAATAAATAAAATGAAATATTTTACAGACGGGAGGGCTGAAACAAGAAGAGTGTACCTCACCTGCTCACGGTCACTTAGTGGATGCAAGCTGGAACGGCTCCACCCCTTAGTCTGACGTCATCTCCCACTGGGAGTAAAATTACGGACCTGTAAAAGAGTATACACTCGAGATTTCAAAATTTCTATTTTGTTGCTTTAGCAACAAAAAAGAGACTCTCTGGCTTCTGGCTTCTCACCTGCCCAAGTGAGTTCCTCCCTTTATCCTCTGCACAATATCCTCCATATTATATTGCTCAACATGTTGCAATTCACAAGGATATTCTGGTCAACTGGACTTCTAAAGAGGAAGCTTTTTGCAATGGTCTCCAGTCCTTCAGATATGCATACTCTTTGTAAGGCTGATGTGCAGCTCTCAGTGTGATACCATGGGACATACATTCCAAAGAAACGAACTTGGATATTCAATCCAACTAGTAACAGGTAGCTCTGGGTCACAATGTGGGCTGAATTCCACCAATTAATTAATTGGTGTGGTTTTATTCTCTAGTTATGCAGGGCTTTACTTAGTCCTAAGCAGATAAGCATGAATTTGATAATAATATGTAGCTGATAAATCTTGTTGTATTTTTTTCAGATTTCTAATGCGTGACAAACAGGAAGTCATTAGAGAACATTTAGCCTTTGTTAATAGATTCCATGTGGGTGAATTAGACATAATCTTAAAGATGTCTCAAGATTCCCAATACTTGGCAGCTCATTCAAACAGTATTGTGCACCTACTTATCTTGTCAAGGTAACAAGGACTTTCCCAATCTCCTTTTGTTCCTCCCCCTACCTACCTCTCCCTCCCTCCTCGCCCTACCACTCTGTTTCACTTTGGTTTTCATTTTAAGTTCCATATCAATAAAATGGGAAACAAAAAACAGTATTGTGTTTGTCAGCTTTTTACTTTGATGACAAAATATTGGTAAAAAACAACTTAAAGGAAGAAATATTTATTTTGGCTGCTAGTTTCAGAGATTTCAACCCATCGTCCACAGCTGAATGGTTATATGGCTAGTGGAAGGTCATGGCCAAAGACCGCAGTTTCCCCATGAGGTAGCCAAGAGGAAGAGCGACAAGGAAAGAGCCAGATGGAAGGTTACAGGGCAGGATGCAGCTTTCCAAGGTCATTCCTTAATGACCTTATCTCTCAAAGTTCCACTGCCTCTCAATTATGCCATCACATTTTGAATCCAGGAATTTATAAATTTATTGGTTAAAGTAAAGCCTTCATCATCTGATCAAGTTTTAAGATTCTGTCAGGTGGCAACCAAGTCCCCAGACTATGGCCTCCAAGAATCATATCAAATTCAAACCACAACAACATTAGGCTTAGCTCTAAAGACCACTGGACAATGAAAACATGTATTTATTAATCCTGGATTATTTGAATGGCCCAAAAGAAATCACAGAAGCTGGCAAAAAACTGAAAGGGAAAGAACAAAAGACTCATTCAGAAAGTGCAGAAGAATTGACCTGAGATTTTCAACCCACAAAACTGTGGGACAAGACATAGCTTCTAAGCTTTATTGAATTTGTCATAGAAGTTACAGAAAAAATATGTAATGAGTGTAGAGAAACAAAGGTTTATGTGATGCCCTTGATACTAATTTAGAGATTTTCTAAAGAAACTGGAAAAAAAGCATGAATTTTTATTAGGCTTTCCGTGGCAGAAGGAGCAACTGCTCATCAAACTGCATTTCCAGACCTCGAGGAATAGCGCAGCAGGTAAAGCATTTGTCTAATAAGCTCAAGGCCCTGAGTTTGATTCCCCAGCACTGCATTAGCATGGCTAATGGCACACGCTTGTAATTCCAGCTCTCTAGAGGCTGAGACAAAAAGATTACTGTGAATTCAAAACCACTCTGGGATACATCGTGAATACAGGACCAGCCTGAGACATTGTCTCAACAAACAAACAAAACGACAAAACAAAACAAACGAAGAAAAATCTTCCGTTTCCTCTTCTTTTTTGAGGTACCAGCAGTGTAAAGGTAAATCTTTTGAATTCTATAAAAATAAATTCTTCACTTGTACTAAGAGAGCATGTTCTACCTAATTGCCCATTCACTTTTATTTCTTTGGGCAAAATAATATCAAACTCTAATTCATTTTTTATTTGTACATTCAACTTGCCTACCTACAAGATTAAAGAAGTAACTGTTAAGATTTTTGTTCAGTCCAATTTTCCTAGAAAAATAAGCAGAATATAACACATTCTCTGTGTTTATCTTCTGTTCTGATGTTTTGGGACATTATGTGTAGAGTTTAAGTTATTGATATGAGTCCTGAGATTTGCTGCAGATATGTGTTGGTAAAAATCTGACCACACACACACACACACACACACACACACACAAACACTTCTCAAATTATGAAAAGGCAAAGGATAAGATTTGCATTCCTTAAAATTTTCCTCTTACCATAGATCTATAATTATCCTGTGGAAATTGAAAATTTAACATTCCATTTAAGATTGTTGAGGTGGTAATATATTCAAGAGTGTTTTCACACTAAAACATAAACCCATTGCTTCTTTCAAATATTTAATTCATGAGGGGGATGGGATTCAAGTGATCATAGAAACAGAATACAAGATATTTTTATCATGCAGCTTGAAATATTTATTCCTAAGCAAAGTTGACTGATAGATTAACAAGTTGCTACTCTGTTACTACAATTTCTACACATGCTGGCTACTAAAGAGTTTTAAAAAAAGAGTTTGTTTTGTTTCCTATTCTCAGCTAGACTGCAATTTAATTATAGAAGGATGAGTAATGTGCAAGAGATAATTAGTATGTAATGAAAAACAGTATGAATTTATGTGATAAATTTAAAACCAACTTTTAGTTCAGGCACACTACTCTACTTTATCTTAAGCTACTAACAAAAGCACTTGAAAAAAGTAAAAGAGCCAGTGGGGGGAAAAAAGGAGGGATATGTGTGACATTATAATTTTAGTATAAATGGCTCCTTATTATAACTTCTTCATGCTGTTTTAAAGAATCTATATCGCTTGCATTATAACCAGTATCACTATAATTACTATTTTTCTTCTTTGCACCATTTTGTTCTGATTGTTCACATAAAAGTTTAGGCTTCTGTTTATATAACATTTTATTCTTTCTGAAGAAGAAAGATTTCATTTCTTGGAAGAGACTGTGCAGTCATTCTGTCCTGAACAAAAAGATAGCCCAAAGTTAGTTTTTTTTTTCCCTCTGTTTTCAACTAATTAATCAGTTTCTACTCAGAGAGAGAAGCCTTCATTATTCATGTACAATTAGAGCAAGTAGAATTATAATGTGACTCCGGAAGGGAACTCACACTTATCTTTCAGACATGGAGAAAGTGAATTAGGCTCTGATGCTTACAAAGAGGAATAATAGCTATAAGAAATTTTCTTTTAATTTTTGGTTTGTAAAATGATGATTGACAGATTTACAAGATAAGGCATATATACCGTACATCATATATGTATAGATATAGATGTGTATGTACGTCCATATCTATGACATTTCATTTTCTAGTTATGTACGTTCAAAAGCATTTTTTCTTAATAATCATACACATTTTACTTAGATTAAAGCATGAATGGAAAATTTAGCTTCCCTCCTCTATTTATTGCTATTCAGTTTCTCAGTCAGCTGTATTTATCAGAAAGCTACTGTCTAGCCTCTGTGATGTATGTCAGAAACAAATCTCATAAAAGGTTTTTCTATGTTATAGAAAACAGTATAATATCAATAAGAATTTTATCTCCTATTCTCCTAATACCATGGGCATTATCACAATTGTCACCACACTCGGGTAGGTAAGTATGATCATTTTTATTTCACTGAACATTTATTTGAGGAACAAGCAGATTAACCATTTTATTTTTAGATATTGTTTTGGGGGGAATGAAGTCTGGATTTGAACCCAGTCAACAACACTATGCTCTGTAAACTTCTGTGGATTCCAAATACAATGAACTGTAAAGTTTGTAAGTAGATCAATTTTCTTTTACTAGTTTTGCTGAAATGATTTCACAAAAATTTTATTTGACGTGTGTTTTGTGAGATTAGAGTTTTTGTGAGATCAATCGGTCTCTTGGACTTGTTTCTGGCACACACTGCTTATTGTGTGTGTATAGCCAGACAACATAGTTGTGTTTCTACATACATACTACCTAGGAAATTGTACTTTGCTTTAAGGCACATACAATTTATAGGAGTCTTGAAAAATATCCCTGACCATGCAACAAAATAAATTTAAATGAGTAAGAATTGTGGTGAACAAAGCTACATACATGAAGAATAGAGTGGAAACTTATTTGCAAATAAGGTAATGTGCAGCTTTGAAACGAGCTGCAGTTTCAGAAATTATCAACTCTCAAATGAATTCTGAGGTAAAAGAATTGCTTTCTTTAGTATCTCAAACCACAAAATACTATAAAAAATGAAAATGCATATAAATAAAATATGTATAAAATCAGTCCCCAAAGTTGCCATTGTGCTAACAGGCATATTAAACATGCTTTGTTTTGTAAGACATGATTCCAAGTCGCTGAAAACTTGTGGTCAGAACCTTTGTCTTACTTTGCAGCTCACTTCTTGAGTTTTATTTATTTATTTGGCCCTGATCTAGATTAATCATTGTTTTGTCTTTGCTTTCTGTCCTGCTGACATGGAATAATGGCATTTTAAATTGTGGGAAATACCTTTCAATTGAAATCTGCAATTGAAAATAGGAGATGAAAAGCTGAAACAAAACGTGTTGAATCTTGAAAAGGTCCCGTTGAACCGGAAAATGACTCCACACACGCCTAAAGTAGAAGCACGCCAGTCAGAAAAATGGTGACAAGGTGCTGTCAGTTGTGGCTTTATCAGTTTCACGAGCTAAAAGATGTTAAGTCATTATAACTTGTTATAACGCAGCGTCTGTACTTCTTTTTGCAGAATCACCACAACTGTAAAAGTAGGTTTTCCTCAAAACCTGAAGTTATTTAAAGGGAAAATAGCATTATTTTGTATTTAGTAAATTATTCATATATATTACAAATGTTTCCAATGACAAGCTTGTTTTATTTCTACATTTATTTGTGAGCACGTTCTAAAGGTGCATGAGGGAAAGCTTTATTTTAGCAGTTATGGTGAAGGTACTATATTTGGAAATTCAATGTTAAGGAAACCATCTAACTTGCTGCACATCACTAATTCAATTAAAGTAGTAAAAATGTCACTTATCCATTCACAGTGTGTGAAGGATACTGACTTGGTTTATATTAATGGATGTATACATATGTATGATACACAGAGACACACACACATAAACTTCTAGTTCTTCTAGTTTTATTTATAGCAATATGGAGACGCTATTAGGAAAATTTAAACATAACTCATGTAACAAAATTAGAGCTGATTAAGCAGCCACCATGGAGACCCAGGGAAAGAAACCGTAATTATAATATTCAGAGTGTCACTGTGAAAATTCATAGAACTTTCAGCCCCACATCTCAGAATGAAGGGTTCATATTCTAGAAGAGAGAACTTGGTTGATCCAAGTATGATTGACTGTTCCTCAAAGACTTCTGAACAGAATCTTGGACATACAGCAAAAAAGGGTGCTAATTTGGGCTCCTTACTGAGAAAGTAGAGGAGAAACTCATCCCTTGTCTTCTCAATCTTCTGAAGGTCATGTGCATTCTTGGCTCCAGGACCCCTCTGTACTGCTTGTTGACTTTGGCCTTTGAAATGAGGCAGACACATTATTTCAAATTACATATGTATTTATATACACACAAACATATATACCCTTTATACCTGTGTGTCAGGTGTTCAGACACAAATACAGAGTAAAGTCTTATGGATATAATAAAAACATACGGAAAAATTGCTGCATAATTCTCTGAACTCTAAGAGCAAATACAAGTTGTATTGGAAAATAATTCACAATGGCATATGTTATTATTTGCAACTATAATAATAGCTGTGCTCTGGCTGTGCATTAAATTTCCACGAATTTCCAGACAGCAACACCCTAATTTTTCTTCCTCCTAACAGAAAGTCGTAAAAAAAGATAAACATAAATGAAACCTTTGTCATAAACTCATCAGCAGAAATGCACTCGAGAGAATGCATCCTTAAATACAGAGTTACACACAGCCAGGAGAAACACTTAGTAGAGCCTCACGATGATATGTGATATCTTGAGATAGCTCATAAAGTGTTTAGGGATGCTAACATGCTTTCATAATAATTCCACTCAGAATCTACATTAAATGTATGCCTCCTGCCATAGAGTAACAATTTTAGAAATATTTTTGATAAATTCAAATGCACCAAGGGAAGCATACTTGGAAGATAAAATTATTAGTATTTACAGGCGGCATTCTATTATTTTGTCAGGCTGATGCTATGCTATTTTTCGTTGTAGTAAAAATAATTTTTCCTTGAAATCGAGCTGTATTATCACGAGGCAGACAGGCTGCTCTAGCTGAATTCAGCACAGTCACTGACCTGTACATGCAACGATTTCTCTCTCCCTGCACTTCACAAGTTTTCTGTGAGGTTAATCCGTAATTAAGATATTGAAAGTCTGAAAAATAAATAAGTACAGCCCAGCAGTGGAAATTCAGGAAGCAGACATTTAAATGTTAAGCACAAGGTAACTGTTCTCAAGACCCAATGGAAACCAAAGGGACAGAGGGTGATGGCCATGCACATGTTTATCCTATGCTTACATGTTTATCACGTGTCCATCACGTGATTTTTATCACATGCTTATATGCATTTTCTGCTAATACCCCTGCATCTTTTGCAAATAAATATGTACTAGATCAGTCCCTTTATTGGCCAGCTTCCTCAATTGCTGAAACAAAAAACACAGCTCTCAAAAACTAAAGGAGAGGGGGTTTAATTTGGTGTATGCTTTCAGACATCTCAGTTCATTGTTGATGGGCTTTTGTCAGGAGCTTCTTTGTGAAAGGTGGGATGGGACAGAGGTGCTCACTTCATGGAAGCCAGGATACAGAGTGGGTTGGGAAGAGTGCAGAAGAAAACACTAGGAGCCACTGTAGTCTTTAAGGTCATGACCGCATGACACACCCAGGTTTATGCAACTATGTGTTTTACTAATCCACTAGAACTCGCTCAGCCCTATCAACATGGCGATCTCAATTAACAGCCACAATATTTTATACTACCACTAGTAAAACACGCTGTTACAGCTCATCTGGTAAGTTCTGAAGATGATTACTTTATGCTTAAATAAAACACTAAAATTGAGAAACTGGCACTGCAATTACATACAAAGGGATAGTTTATGTTCAGGATTGAGATGTACGGTTGTCCACACTATCCTACCCCTCCTCCCAATATCCTGGTCTTTGTGCCTAATAACAACTAAGTCAGCATTAGTAATTTACAAATGAAGTCTTCTTGTTTTAAAGTTTGATGATGCAGCTTGCGAAACAATTTCTGTCTACAAATTACGATTTGGCATGTAAAATGGAAAAGCAAGCAGATGGTGAAAGGGAAGTAATTTTTATTTTCTTGTTATTATTTTGCTTTAAAATTTTAGATGGTTATGAAAGATTTTGATTGTTTAATTTTAATAGCTACCAGTCATAAAAATATATTACTTTATAAAAACATGAAGAAGATCCTCCAAATGGTGTTAATCAAATATTTGGTACAAGGTCTCCCAATGCTAAACTAAGCATGTTTAAAGATAAACATGCTTCTCATTTAGAAACATGGCTTGATGTAATATAAAGCTGCCTAATAATTTGTTGGTGGAAAATATTTGCAAATAATTCTGATACATATACATTGAATAATATAATATATATTTTTAATCAGATGAAAATGAGTTGAACATGTAAGAGGAATTATATGAGTGGAATAAACTTGTAAATTATCACCAAAGAAAGTAAAGGCAATACAGGGTCATACAAAACAGCGAAACCCAAGGTTCTACGCTTGTGTCACCCTATGTTCTTATCAGTTAAATCCCTCTTCATCCAGATAATCAAACTACATCAGACTACACAGTACTTTCCACAAGCCCTACTAAGTCTTCTGTTATGGAGAAATATCAGGCTCTCTTAAGTCCATACGTGATTATGTTTGGAGATGGACCTGTGAGCAAAGAAATTAAGTTGGTACCAGGTCATACCCAGGAGTAGTGACATAAGGGTCTGGAAAAGTATGCCAGTGTCTTTTCTCTCTCTCTCTCTCTCTCTCTCTCTCTCTCTCTCTCTCTCTCTCTCTCTCTTATCTTTATTGTTTTCTCCTATTTTCTCCCTTCTACCTTCCCTCTCTTTCTCTGTTTCCCTCCTCTCTTTCCCCCTCAATCCTTACTACCCCTCTCAAACACGTGGAAGAAAGGACAGGTGAAGTCATGATCTACCACATTCTTGTAATCTATAATTTAAGGACATGCAGGTAATCTATATCATGCCACATGCCTGTCTTCCAGCACAGATCTAAATGTATCATACACTCATAATCCACCTCTCTAGAACAGACTCCTGTCTTTTAGCAGCACATGGATTCATAGACAATTTATAACATCCAAATGCATGGGGCTTTGGAGGGACACCTTTTTGCTTATGCCTGTGAGTCAGTTAGAACCACTCTTCGGGTTTCATGTTGCCTCACAGTAACTAGACTCCTACACATGATACATAGCACATGGGGGGTGTGGGGGGTATGTGTGAGTGTGTATGTGCAGGTGACATAATCATCTGGAGTTTTTGCCATTGTGAGAAATCATTAATATTGTCTTTGATGAATTGCCTAGGTGAGAAGTAACTGATAAACTCCCTACTGGTAGCATACTAGGCAGATTCAGTGACCCGGCAGGTATATTTCCATTCTTTAGTTAACTAATAAAAAAGAAATAGGTTGTATACATGTACTAAGAAACAGGTATTAAAGAATTTTTATGATCCCTAGGTACATCTATGCTCAATCTTGCGTGTTTACTGCTCATTTGATAATGAAATGACGTTTCAGTTATTCAATTTTAGTAGTCACTGGAAGACTAAGCCAGTGAGTCTTACACAGTGTAGGCTACGTACTTACTTAAACTGCCTTCACCACTTTTAAGTGGAGCAGGCAGGTTGAGGTGAAGGCCCAGAGAGAGGGAACGGATGTTAAATGTTGACCTCAACCTCTTCTTTGTCCTAATTTGTTGCTTGGCTCTAATTATCTCCTGGAAACAGAGAAAGGATTTTCAAAGATGTAATCCATTTAGGCAACCTCTAGTGACTAGTGGGTGAGTTCAGAAGGATGGAGAAGGGATCAACTCGTGCTAATGGACGATAATGGGTTTAGTGGGATTGTGCTGCTTATGGGATAAACTATTACTAAAAAAAACATAGCTCAGAAATACAAAAGATCAGAATATTGCGTCACTTACAATAGATAATAGCACAGGAGGAGCCCAAACATGAAATATTTAATTAATTCCTGACTGTAAAAAATTATTCATAGCTCACAATTCAATATATTTTAAAAACTCTGATAATGACTTGAAGGAGCAGCTTAATTTAAGTGAATGGTGAATTAATAAGAAAATGACAGGAGACATGATAAGTATGACAGACATAAATTTATCATATAGACAGCAGAGAAACCAACATCCAGAAATACCTACTCAGGGTTATAACTTAGAAAACAAATCCTAAAATTAAGTCACATTATTTTTTCTAAGAATTGAAAATTATGTACTAGTAACATTTTAATATGATATCTAATTTAGAGGTCTGATATTTAAAAATAATTGAGTGTCTAAGAGAAAATAATTCTTTAAAAATTAGATGAAACTTATTAAATGTCAAAATATATTGGAATTACTCACAAGACTATCAAATGGCAAAGAAATAACGAAATATGCTAACATATTACTGAACAGAAGAAACTGTGTCCTAGTTTTACTATGCCTAAGCTATAATTAATGAAGACAATAACATAGATTACAAATTGAGAAAAATGTCATGAAATAATATATTCACACTTCTACCTGATAAATTATCAGAAAGAATTCAGAAACAGAGAAATTGAGCTATTAATGAATGCAGTTCATCTTAGGTATTATGGTGACAGAGCATATATAAATATTGTAAAAATACAATCGGATGGAAAGGATAAAAATTTTAAAAATTGAACATGTAGACTAATCAAATGTTACTTATCTCATTTTATATAGGATGGAATCAGTTCACACTCCAATTAAATCCCGAGTTCACTTGAGATAATGAACCTAACATTTAATGAGTTTTATAAGATTTATTCTATTCTGGAGAAATTGGAATAAAATTTAAACCTGTGAAAGTCATTTTCAGTTTTTCAATTTCTCTTTTTCATAACTTTAATTAAAATAAAAAACTACTGCAAATGTATTTGCAACATGATTTCAACTTTCTGCAAGCATTTTAAACTTTGTATTGTCTGTTTGACTTCTTCAGGCTATGCTTTTGTACAGAGCTATGCGAAATAAACTATAAATATTTATTTATGATTTTCTTTTCATTTAGATTAGTTTTACAGCAACTATTTGCATGGCTTTTTATCACTGCTCTAAAAATTATCCGAAAGTTAGTGGTTTGTGAAGCAAAAATAGGTATCGAAGAGCTGAAAGATCAGAAGTCTGAAATCATTCACACTGAGTTGCAGAATAAATTTTAGGTGAGTGACCAAGGAGGATGTACACTCCTAGGGCTGCTTCCGCTAGGGCCCTGGATTCTTCCTCTTGTGAGGCCCTGAGCGGCTCCTCTCTGTCTGACCCTTCCTGATACTTCCAGTTGCACACAAATGGACTGAGACTTCTCTGAAACTGTGAGCTAAACCAATGTTTCCTCACTTAAACTGTGGATGTTGGGTATTCTGTGCCAGTGACCAAAACAAACAAACAAACAACAAAGACAGTATACTGAAAATTAAATTATAAAATGTCATCTTGGGCCTGGGGGTGTCACTCAGTGGTAGGAGTACTTGATTAGGAAACATAAGGTCCTGGGTTTGATCCCTCTGCACTACTGACTAGCTGGGTATGATAGCACACACCTGAGCCTGAAGTGGGGGGGGGGGGGGGTTGTGGTGAGCTCAAGGCCAACCTGATTTTACATCGTGGGTTTAGGACCCTCCTGGATAACAGAATGAGACACCTTGCCTCAAAAACCAACAAAAAACCCCAAATAAACTAACACAACAACAACAAAAGGAATCCTCTTGTATGTTGTAGTGATGATTAAGTTCTGTAATATGTAATAAGCAAGTAGTTTATTTTCTTATTTTAAAACATTTATTTTTGGAGCCATATAATTGTATCTTTCTAAGACAAATGCATTTTGAACAAATAATATGTTAGCAAAGACAACATGGCCCAATGCTTCCTAAGCATGTTGGTGACACCCAGTTATAACAATAAATTCCTCTAGAGATTCTAGGCCTGATCGGAAGAGCACTATATTTGTTTTGGAATTTGTTTAATTAATTCTTAGTTATTTTCTCATCTTCTACAGAACTCAAACTCTCCACTAATATAAATAATAATATAGAATATTCTTGTTAAATGGGATATGAAATTATATTTCCAATCTTTTGCATAGATAGAGCATTTTTAAAATCTGGCAAATATATTGTACTACGTTTCATCTACCATTAAATAAATAAATTTAATAGTGAATAAAGAAACAAAAAAATCACATTTTTTAAACTTTCTTACAGAATGTTAATTTAAGACAATGCACACAGTCAGGTTAAACATCAAATCAATATCCTGTTTTCTAATGAACTGCTCTTGTAAATGTGAAGAATAGGATGGATTTCAATCTTTTTTGCATGTTTTTGCATCTGGAAAAATTAGTGTCACAATATGGGCAGAATTTTGTTATTTTGAACCTGCAATATTTAAATGCTTCAAAAATTTTTTCTTTGCTAAACAGTGTGGTTCTATCCAAAGGTTTGTGGTGATGAGGTAATCTTTCAAACAAGATAAACTAACGTGAATGATAAAAGTTGTCAAATTAAATGTATTTTAAAACATATATTTATATAGCTTGAAAGCAAATATAACATAAACATTTATATTATTTGAATTGCGAAATTAAGAGTTTATTCAACAGTACTTTGTAAAAAAATTTCGAAGTGCTAAAGTACTTTTTAGGTAGAAATTTTATTGTTATATTTGAAACTTAAACTCCTGTATTCTAAGTTACTCAGTGGAAAAGCAAATTGATGGCATGAAATTAGTTTCTACTTCTTTAATCTATGTGGATATAAATCACCGCAACTCAAGAGAGATTGAAAAATGACTGTATTAACAAAAATTCATGTTCAACTGACAAACAAACATCCTCACAAGTCCAAATCGCTGCTGCCTCTTTACCCATCATTAGCCATAATCTACTTGGGATGATGATGATAAATGAATTCAGAGTGTGGAACCTCGAGTAACACCTACTTCGTGACGATAAACGATCCCGAGTGCACACAGAGGCTTCTCCCTCGAAATGGGTATGGAGCTCGAAGGGTACTGCTAGTTACTTTTAGTAGCTGGGACACAACACCTAACATTCACAATTTAAGGAAGGTCAGGTTTACTTAACTTCAAAGTTTCAGGACATCTCAGTACATTTCTGGGAGACTGACAATGAGGAAGAGGAAGGGGAGTAACTTGGGCAGCAGCCTCGGCAAGAGTGTGCCGTCCCAGGCCACAGGCTCAGTAACCTCCCCACACCCACAGTGACCCATCCCACCATCAGTAGTCTGGACGTCCTGATTCAGCCCCACCTCCTAACAGTAAGTGAAATCGATAATAGATAACACCCAAATACGCAAGACTCTCTGGGGACATTTCAGAACCATATCATAACTGATGCCTTACTCTATGTGGCCTTACTTGAAGATTTCCTCTATTGTTGGGTGGTCAATCCCCATAATCGGACAGCTTTACTTCCATTCTACCATGAATCTATGCATATTTACTATGAACAAATAGTAAAAAACTTGTTCATGATAGTCTTCATAATGTAAGTACACAGATTTAGCATATACATACATATATTCTAAGTCAGTGAAAAATGAGTTGATGGCATAATATTAATTTATATGTAAATTAATTTATATACACACATGCACATTCATTCATTAATAGATCATAATGAAATACCTGAGATTAAATTTTTCTCTTTCTGTATTATAATTGTATCTTGAAAATTGGGAAGATGGTTTAAAAGTTATCAAGTGTCTGTCTATCTTTTGGGACTCTATGTTGTAGACTTTACATTCTAATTTCAAATTTTTCCTGTTTCTTGCTATGATCAGCCAGCTTTTAGAGATCTCTCAAGGGAGAAACAAGTCACCTTTATTTGGTGCCTTCGGTAGGGTCAGGTGACAGCAGCTTGCAGCAGTGAACCCTGCCTGCAATCAAGTGCCTTGAGTTTTACTCAGCTACTTCAGGGTATTTTTGTCATCTTTGGGATGTAAAACTTTCCATTCTGGTCAACACAAATCTCTTTTATTTTCTTTTATTCTGACTTTTAAAATTATTTGTTTAGATTGATTTCTGCGTTGTTTTTGAATCTTGAGTCAATTCCTTGAAGCAATATTTTTTGATTGTGAATTTTATTGCTATTATTTCCATGAATTATTTAACTAGCCCTATTCCCTAAGAGGAGTTATTCTCTTCCTTTATTTTAACAAGAATTTATTACTACCCACCTAGTCCCATCAGTTAAGTAAAGAACTAACCAAAAAGATAAGAGAAATTAATTCTCTTTTTACACTGGATTACAGGAATATTTTATGTTAGGGACTTCTCTCAGATAACTTTAATGCTGTCATTCATATGCAGCTCAGGTTTATTTTATATTCGTGATTAAATTTTCCCACAATAAATAGAAGTAGTTAAGGACACAATGTAACTATAAAAATTGTGTAAGACAATAAATTTAGAATAGAATGAAAAATAGAAAATTTCACTTAAATGACCAAAAAATAAGATACATAAACATGTAAAACTTATATATGAAAGGAGAATGGAATGTCAACTAACTAATTAAGTATATATTTATATATCTATATACATATATTCAGTTGAACAGCACAATACAAGGCTGAAATGAAGATAATTGATAATGTCAACAAATTCGTTGTTGTTAACAGCAAATAAGTTAGATATTACTTTCACCATTAGGGTAAAAGGACATAGTTTTGCTACTGTTCATTTAAGAGAAAATAGTACGTAGGACAATGGAAAAAAAAACAAGACCCAGAAATGGAGACTAGAACATTGGATTAGCACTATCAATAGAAATGACTCTTGTAAATAAGAACTGGAAAAGGTGGAACTATGATGGCACTTTCTTGCGAGAGCATATAGCACACGAGTTTCAAAAGGGTCTATAAAAGCTATTGAAATATGTTAGAAACTGAAAGATTGAAATATATTGTTTCTTATTGCTGCTGTAACATGCTAAAAGAAATATGGTAGCTTAAAATAATGCAGATGTAGCCTCATGACTATTAAGAAAATCAGATGTCTGACATGGATTTTACTGACTAAAATCAAGATGTCTGTGTGGTTGAATTTCTTCTGGAGATTCTAGGAGAAATGAGCTTTTGCAGTGCTAGTTTTGCCTGAATTTCTTGGATTTGACCCCATGCCATTGCCTTCAGAGCCAGTCCTATTTGGTCTGTTCTTCACGACACTGTAATCTCCTTGGTTCTGTCATTTTTATCTCCTCCGAGTATAAAAACTTCTGGTAACGTTATGCATACCTGGATAATCTAAAGCATTCTATCTCTAGACCAATTCATTTTCAGCTTGAATTCTTCTGTAAACTAAATTTCCATTTACTATGAAATCTAGCATATTCTCTGGTTGGAAGACTTCAGTTATGAACATCTTTGTTGAGTAATAAATTGTTGGGCTTATACAAATAAAATAAGAATATTCATGATCCAAGATAATTTAGTTTTGGAATAAACTGATTTGTAGAACAATATTAGCATTTTTTTCAATGGAATAACCCCATTGACATTTAGATTTCCTTTAGTTTCTTGGGACATGAATTTCCTTTGCAAGAAAAGCAAACAAATCAGTTATTTAACTTTTTAAATTATAATTTCCAAAAGACGGAATATGCTGTCTTCCACTATCATTTTACAATTGAAGTAGGAAAACAAAAAACTCCAACTACAAGTGAGGTCTGCTTGTTCACAGCCATAATCACGATTTCCCACAGTGAGCATCCAATAGAAAGTAGAAACAAGGAAAACCCATACTAGGGTCTAAGATGTTAAGTGTCTTTTTCCTAAAGGCACTCTGATTGCTTCTAGAGTTGTGTGCATAGTTAACCTATGAATAGGTGTCGGAAATCTACAAATGTTCTTTCAGAATATGTTTTACACAATCATGGTTTTACACTAGTCTGACGTGATGAAATTTCAGTACCAATCTTACAATGCTGAACCACCCTTAATATTTGTCTATTTGGGCCAGTTAATTTTGATAGTAGTTTGTTGTCAAGTTGAATATCTGTGATCACGTGAGATACTGATGCGCAGTTCCTTCTCCTTTGTACTGCCAATAACGGGGACGCTCATAGGGCACCACGACCATCTGCTTAGAATCCCTAATTGGAGGTCCCAGGATAGAGATGCTGGCAACCCCCAGTGACGGATGCCAAAGGGGAGCTGGATGAGGGCTTTTGCAGGGTGCCTCCCGTGGGACGCTGCTTTTCTGTGTCGCAGTGCCTAAGAGTTCCTTGTATGATCTGATAACAGAGCGTCAATCAAAAAAGAAACTTGAGAATCCCTAATTCAAAATGCTTGAGAGCGGAACCTGTTTCACGTACAACCTTCCATGTTCATTTGGAGTACTTGCTCATACATGATCTTGTGTTTAAACATAAAATTTGTTCATTTCTTAAGTAGCTTACACATATTAACTGGAGGTGATTTTCTACGATTTTAAAATGAATTTGTTCCTGAAAGTTCGTGCAAACTGAACCATCAGAAAGCAAAGGTGTCGCTGTCCCAGACACCATGTGGACAATCTGGCGGGTTGCCTTTGTCATGATTTCTCTCTGAGAGGGAGGATGCCGCAGCGTTAGTGCCTGGACAGTGTGTGCTCAGGTCACTGAGCAGCACAATACCATCACCAGGATCCCGAGGCAGCTCTGCTCAACAGAAGCAGCTACGTCAGGCACTCACTCCCTACATACTAGGCTATGTTTTAAGACCTTATCACATGCTGTATCATACATCCCAATACTGTTATAATTCCATAGCCTGACTTTAATGAATTGGTCTGCAATAAACACGGATATGCTTGTATCGCTAGAGTGCCTCAACTTTAATTCTTTCAGGATTAAAATTAGATATCTGCAGTGAATGTTGTCTCTATTTTTCTAGCTATTGAGTTCTAGCTATTGCTTCCAGCTATTGATACTGATTTCTGTAGTGGCTATACTAATATTCAAAGCCATCAACATCATAAAAGATTTTCATCCCCTCTCCCTCACATTTTTACTGACTTTTTTGGTAGTCATTCTCACTAGGGTGAGACATAATCTCAATAAAGCTTCTACTTGAATTTTAAATAGGTTTTTATATACTAATAGCAACTCTCCAGGGGAATAAAGTAACATCAGCAAATTAACTCCAATCATAATAGCTCTTAGCCAAAAAAAAAAAAAAAAAAGGAAATAGCCTATGAGACAGCCTAACAGATGAGTGAAAGTAAATCTTTAACCATGAGAATTGAAAAGCACTGATAAAAGGACAAGAAAATACTAGAGGAAAGAAATATGTCCCTACATTAGCAAAAGTGATATTGTTAAAGGGCCATATTGTCAGAAGGAATCTATAGATTGAATGCAAATCCTTATCAAAAGACCAACTATGTTTCTTTTTTTTTTTTTAAAGAACTGGAAAAAACACTAAACTGTGTGTGAAAGCTAACATGATCCAGAGGAGCCAGAGCAACTTTGAGCAAAAAGTGTAAGGCCAGAGGCGCAAAACTCCCCATCTTCAAACTTCCTCTGCAAGCCTAGCAGCAGAAATAGTATAGTGGTGACAGGAAAACAGACATGTAAACAGATGGAATAAAACTTGGGAGCACAGAGAAAAACGCAAACAGAGCCAGGTGATTCTGGACAAAGAGGCAAAAACTCTAACTTGGAGGAAAACTCTATTTAACCAATGGTACTTAGAGTACTCCATATCCAAATGCAAAAGACAGAAACTACACTCCTACATATCAGCCCATACTACAATCACGTCAAAATATGAATAACCCCTCAAACTTTGAAACCACTAGAAGAAAATTTAGGCAAAACAAGAGAAATGAGACACAGGCAAAGATTACCTGAGTAGAACTACAATAGCGATCAGTACTCAACAAATATGGATACGTCAAAATTAACAAGACTTCTGCACAGCAGATAATTTATGAATTAAAAAGACAAACTTTTCAGAATGGGAGAAAATGATTAACAGCTATGATTCTGAAAAAAAGATTAATAAAACTATTGCATAAAGAACCAAAAAGGAAAAAAAAAGCCTCAGGTAACTAAATTGATAAATAAATAAATGAATAGCTGGGAGTTACGGTGTACACCTGTAATATCAGCACTCTGGAGGCTGAGATAAGAGAACTGCTGTGAGTTCTAGGCCAGCCCGGACTACATTGTCAGTTCAGTTCATTGTCAGCCAGGTTGAACCTGGATACAGAGTGTGACTTTGCCTCAATAAATAGGTAAAATACAAAAGCAAGCAAACAAATAAACTGAAAAAGTATTTCACATGAAAACAAATATAACCAGTCATTAGTCCATGAAAAGTTCAAATCCTTTAGCCATCATAGAAATGTATCCTAGGTAATTTTTTTTCCAGTTGATAAGAAAGTCAGAAACATTTGAAAGACAAGGAGATCATTTTTAGGGGATAAAATTGTCATTATGCTACACAGGCATTTGAAAATTCGATTTCAGGGTCATTTGCCTCATTAACAATAGCTTTTATCATTTTGTAAATTAACATGATTTTGTGTTCTGTTACAAATGCGTGTGACTCTATCCCTTCGATAAGCCAGTGTCCACTTTATCATGTCATCTTTAGGGACCAATTCTTCAGGGTTGCCTTCATCCTGTCACTATTACCGTGTCACTCTAATTCAACATCCTTTCACCCCCCTCAGCGTGTATTATCAACACTAGTAAATTCTTTGATAGCTACTTCTTCCAGTCACTGACAAAATCTGAAGATACAGGGGTATTTGGGGCATTCATAACAAAATTAAACATATCTCATAACTCTTTCTCTTTTGCCTCACACAGAATTAATCAAAGCTGCTTCCTGTTCTTCATGATCACTGTAACTAGGTTCAGGTCAGGACTGTACCAGGTGCCTGCTACTGTGTCTTTAGTCCCTGTATTCTGACATAGCCTGTGTTCTTCACTGCTAACCCCCCTTTCAGAACCTTGTACGCACACCTCTCTGCTTACTGCTTACTTCCTTAGGGATACTCTATTCCCATGATCAACTTAATGAAGTCATGTAGCCTAAACATTAGCTTTGATGAGAATTTCAGCTGGAGAAATAACAGAATATAGTTGTCAAGAAATAACAAAATATTGCAGTAATTACACAGTTCAGGTTCTGTATCGTGAGCCTGAGCTAAGCCTCGGGCACAAAATATTTATGAAATCAATCAGAAAAGACATCACTGGTTATCCATGACTTCTTGTTAGCATATTAATGGGCTGCTAAGAAGTTCAATCCTTTAGAATGCGAGGACACAGGTATTGCCCATTGCAGCAAGTTTACGTGTAGAGAGGCTCACGCAGTAGCAGTAATCTTGATTTGGAGGAAAGCTGTCTCATTCAGCTGCGTCAATGTCGTTTTGGGGCAATAAAGCCCAGACAATGACACTTCACCAACATTTGTATGCACCGATGATGACCTTCCAAGACTCCTCAATACATTTATTCGCATGGCCATCAGCAGATTGTTTATTACCACAAATCTTTAAAAATTTAAGGCTATGTTTTTTCTTATTTATTTTTCAACCAGACAGTTGATTATTTAAAGCTTCTTTTCATCAATTTTAATTTAAAAACACAATCAGAGAGAGAGAGAGAGAGAGAGACAGACAGACAGACAGACAGACAGAGAGATTCTCTTAAGGATAGTGATATGTAATTGAGAATAGCAAAATACTGCAATGAGATTTTGATTGCCATAGTCCTATTTAGTCATGGGGCCATTTACAAAGACAAAATTGAGGTACATTAGATTAGACAGTTTGAAACAATTGTCTTCTACCACAATGACTAAAAACAAGAGTCATCTGGGCTTGAGCAGTCAGTTGATGGGTATATGTTCTCAGTGAAATTTCATTTTGTATAAAATTGTGGTGGGTTTTGTGTAAACTGTTGGTTCTAAAAGAGCCTTTTATGAAGTTTCGACGTAACTGACAGTCATGTAGAAAAATTAACTTCTCTTCATGACCTCTACTCTTTTAATTTAATTATTAATTTTTGATTAGGGATGACTGACTTCACAACTGGCTTCATTGTGATCCTGACAAATTTTTTTTCTTTCACATACTGAATTTTCTGTTTATTGAAAAGATCTCTGATTGATGCACAATGTAGCACTCACTGTCTTTTTTCTGCAATATTGATAATTTCCTATTTTTAGGCACTGTTGAGGTCTTTGTCTTGATTCATGTAATGTTTTTCTCATTTTTATTCACTTTTACTACAGAACACCAGCAGTTTAAGCTTCTGCTGATATACAGAGGGAAGGCAGACTGGGTCATTTGGAGTTCGCAGCAAATGCCTGAATAGTTCAGAGACAGCCACAAGCAGGAAACTCAACCAGATAGGTGAGAAAGTATTTGGAAATTATCTCTGGCCATTGGCTGGAGCCATTTGACTGTACTATGTTAAGGATGACTAATACTTGATTAGGTTATTAAAAGCTTAAATCTGTACTCAAAACAAATGCTGAGGCAACATGAACTTATAAAAACTATCTACAGCCCCATATAATGAGCTGGAAAATATGTCCTTTTATTTTCTTTTTAAAATTATGGGATCAATATAATTTCTTCTCTAAATGTCTGATATAATTTACAAGTAAAATCATTTGAAGTTCGACTTTCATGTTGTTCTCAGAAGGTTATATTTAACCTTTAACATCTTTAATAGACACAGATAACTCAAATTATCTATTTCTTCTTAAATTAGTTGTGGTCACAGGGCCTTTTAATATTTTCCCATGTCATCTAGACTTTATTTATAGGCAAGGGTTGTTTTAGTATTCTCTAATTATATTTTTAATGTCTGAGCACTCAGTACTAATGATGATCTTTTATGCCTCCATTGAGAATTTTTGACAATGTGTATTGTCATTGCTGTATAGAGTATTTCATAAGCAGTGATTAGGTTAATTAGTTGGTTAATACTGTTCAAGCTACTTATAGCTTTACTGGCACTCTATTACTTGCCTTTTTAATGTTAGGAAAATGCTATTGAACTCTCTGAACATTGTTGTGGATGTGTCTAATTTTTGTAGTTTCATCAGTTTTTGCTTCATATACTTTACTACTCTTACGTGCCTGCTTATTTAGATCACAATGTCATTGTAGCGAATGAGGCCATTCAACCTGATACAATGGCGATTTTGTCCTTATTATTGTTTGTGATTCTGCAATTGACATTGAAATATCAATTTAGCCAGTCCAAATGTTTCCTTTGGATTTGTATAGTATGTTTAAAATGTTTTTATATTTACTCATTGTGCAATTTTCTTCTCTGCATTAAGAATTTGACCATGCTCAGATTAGTTTGATCTTAGTAGGATACAATAGAAAGTTGAATTTCTTTTAAATAAATATAAGCTAACATTTTTTGAATAATTGCCATTTTCAAGGATTTTAACAGAGGACTCAAAACTTCTGAGTTGAAGCAAAATGAATATTACTTATAGAGTTAAAAAAAAGAGAAAGGTACAAGAGGATTGTCCTGTTTCTTTAAGCACTTGAAATAGCAATACATAGAGGATGGGGGGAGCTGCTTAAGAGTCAAGGTCGCAGAGCAGAGAACTCCCAGTCGGGGGCTGCGAGTCTTGTAGGACACAGTGAGCAAGGTTGCTCATTATCCAGAAGGAAGTCAGGTATATTAAGACTTACAAGGAAATGCAGTGATACCTCTTTTGGGAGTTTTCCCGAAAGAATTAAGAAAAAAACACATAACAGAGATACATGTATAAACATGTTCATAGCAGCACAAGTAACAATAGTTAACATGTGGAAGACATTCAAATACCCATCAACGGACCAATGGATAGATACACTGTGGTATTTATGCACAATGGAATACTATACATCTATAAAGACAAGTAGGTTGGAGGTTTTTATAGCTAAATGGAGGCAATTTGAGAGCATCGTGCTTAGTGAAGTGACTCAGCAACAGAAGGTGAAATATCGCATGGTCTCTCTCATACGAGAAACCCCGACCACAGTTACTTCATAGAACTTAATGTGGGCAATAATGGGACCTTAAGGGGAGGAGGAAGACGTGGCAGGGTCACAAAGGGAAAAGGGAAAGGTTTGTAAATTTGCCATAATATGTATGTGCACAAAATGCTCAAGATCAATGTAAGTTTTATGTTTTGCAGTTATACATATCAATAAAGTGGGAGGATGGTGGAACACTTACAAGGAATGACGTCATTTTTCAGAGCCTGCTGGTACCCAAGCAACCCTGAGACGTCAGATGAACAGTAAAAACATTTTGATTTAGGATGACCATCTAGATCAGTAATTCTGCCAGGTGGCCTCGTAATCACCACAGGGTTGGTTTCCAATCTTTATCAGAACTGGTCCTTCTGTACTGTGACTTCAGCTGTTTTTCCATTTCCATTTAATACACGTTTTAATATTGGACTTAATATACAGTCTTTCTATTTTTTCTACTTTTTGCCATTTGTTCTTGTCCTTCCCCCCTTTTTTTCTTCTCTCCTTTGGATGGTGTTCTTTTTTATTCCACATATTTTTTTGTTGACATATTAGATGGACCATCATCCTTAGTATGAGTTGCTTTACAGTTATGTTACTTTTTTTAGCTTATCAATATTGTACCTTGAAATAATACATTACTTTACAAACAATGTATATATTGAGAAAAATTTACCCAGGTATGATTCCATTGTATTCTCACAGATATTTTTACTGTTTGGTTGTACATGTCATGAACCTTATGGCTTCTTAGCCTTTTGGCTAAAATCAGGTGTAGTATAATCCTCATAATGCAATTTTATTAAAAGTAAAATGTTACGTATAGAACACATCAAACTTAAGACATGCAACAATTTTCCCCCATTACAGATGTTTTAATGCTATATTATACTAAAATACAAATAAACAATGGTTGTACTGTATTATTTACTGTATTACCAGTTAACTAGTTAAAGGAGTTCTGCATACAAAGACATTTCTTTTTATTTGCTTGTTTTACATGTGAACGAAGTTGATAGTGCTGTATAGTTTTAAATGAAGTATTTCACAGGACAATATTATTCTTAAGGATCACCATCTTTAACTTGAGGTGCTCCAAAGACAATAACTTCTGCTTGCTCAAAATAAATAGAAAATATTTGAGGTTGCCTAGGAATGAGAGATGCATCTTTGGAGATGAAGAAACGTAGCTATGAAGACTCTACCTTAATAAAAAGCAGAGACTTGTCAAAGGCAGGCTTTGGCTCCAGAGATACTTTTCTGTGTTTGCGCTCACCAGGGCACCTAATCAATATTGTACCCGGATTCATTTAAACTTGTTCACTGATGAGTTGAATCTCATATGGAAAATAATAAAGCCAAGTGGAGGTACTGACCAAAGGTAAGAAAGTAGTTAATCAAAAGTGCGTGCAGCTGGTAGTTTTCTTTTAGACCTGCAAACTAATGAGCAGAGATTTAAAAAAAGGTAGAACTCAACAGAACACTAATATTTAAAATAAAAAAAAAACAAACTCCTTATATACACAGAAAGATTTTTAGGGAAATTATTTTCTTCCAAAATCAAACCAAAAGAACTTCGTGTACTTATATTTTTATCTGAAATGTGAATTAATATATTGCAAATGAACTAGTTAGCAACATGGGTCAATAATTGGCCTTTCTAATGTGGTATGTTTTACGTTGCCTTATAATAAAACTAATGTATTTTTAAAAGTGAATTTTTGAAAGTATGCAAGTTTATTGTTTTTATAATCTGACTCATTTTGTTTGATGAAGCAGCGTCAGAAAGTGATAAAACACCCAACCGCCCAAACAAACAGAAAAAACCCACAAAATATACAGAACAAAAATAATAGTCCTTCAAGCAGAACTTCCATAGTTCAAATACTTAGATTATTGTCTTAGGTGCTTTTTTGTTGCTGGCACAAAATGCCTGACATCCACAATTTAAGGAAGGGCTACTTTATTTTAGCTCACAATTTTAGAAGTTCTTACACAGTCCATTGACAAGCAGCTGACAACAGTGGAACCACAGGGCAGAGACTGGAGAGTTGCTCCTGGCGTTGTGGGCACAAACCATATGAAACAGCCATCAAACGATATGTGGCGACTCAGACGTGGCTAAAGTTTTCCCAGGAAGAAGCTGTAATAATATCTCTTCTTCCATCATTTACTTAGCTCAAGCTGCCAGTTGGGGGTCCCCACATTCAGGATGAGTGCCCCTCCTCGCTTCCTGAACCACAATTCTCCAACACAGCCTTAAAAACTCTGCCCTGAATCATGTCCCACACCTCCATCACCAAGCTGACATCATCTTTCTAGGTCAAACCCCCCGCATCTGCCCCTTCCAGGGATGCCCACATCCCAGTAACACACAGTTCCACGGTTATCCCTCTACAGATACTTGAGGATCTCGGAGGACATTCCAGATTCAAACTATTACAATTATTATTCTCAAATCCTTTGTTTCATAAAATATTTCATCTGACCAATTTTTAAAAAATTATTAAAATGAAAGTCATGAGAACATTTGAATAAATATGTACAGAAATTATTTCAGGAGAACAAACTGGGAGATGTTTTAAAAATTGTTAATTTTCTTTTATTATCATTATTTTTTAGTAGGAATTATTAACTTTTTAAGGTAATTATTATTTAAATGAGAATGAAAGCACTAATCACATTTTCATTAAAAATTCTGATTTCAGGTAAGTATTGGTTTTTTATTTATTTACACATTTATGTACTTGTATATGTATTTATTTATTTATTTATTTATTTGCTTATTTATTTATTTTCCTGTGCAGCTCTGGAAATCAAATCCCGAGCTTCATACACACCAGGACATTGCACTACCCCTAAGCTACACCACGGCCTTCAGTGAGTTCTGGTGTTGATTGGAAACCATAGCTAAGTACAGCAATAAACTATAGAAGGTAATATTTTGATCACATAACTCATTGAGCATATATGTAAAAGTATATGTCATTATCAATTTTCTGAAAAATTGAAGTACCTTACTTAGGTCCTCAAAATTTTTACACTCATTGCATAGATTTGATATGGAAGGTGGTTACACACTCATGCAAATAGTACAGTCATTATTGGGTTGGGAAATTTTTGTCCTGAAACTTTCAGTAAGAATCCTTCTAAGTCACCCCTCAAATATGAATTAATAAATCTACAATAGAACTCATCATTGACCCTGAATGGACAACTTTCTTGGAAGTGGTCAATGCAGTTTGTAAATAGGTACTTGACTTTGTAATGTTTGTTTTTTGTTTTGCCTTTTTTTTTGTTGTTGTTATAGATCAGTTTGTTTCATGCCACAGGACTTCACTCTGTAGTTCAGGCTGTTTCAGAACTCACCATGTAGCCCAACTATCATCAGTCTCAAAGCAATCCTCCTCAGCCTCTCAAGTGCTGGAATTATAGGTGTACAGCACCATGCCTCGCTAATCTTCATGTGGAACTGGGAACCAAAACCCAGAGCCTAGCTCTTGCTATGCAAGCGCTTTGACCACGGAGCTATGCCCTTGCACCCTGTGTTGTGCTTTCTTGACTGAACTTGCATAAATCTTGGTTTCTTTTGTTTTGTGACATTAAGTTAAAGTGTTCTGGATTCCCTAAAGCTGAGACACACAGCAAAATTGGTGTAATTTTCTCTATGACTTAACAGAAATGAATATTTGACATTAGAGATTTTTTTTTTGCAGTTGTACATTCAATACTTTAATGAACTTGATAAAAAAAGTTTGTGTTTTTTTGGACTTGGGAGATGTTGTCTGAATTGTAGATTTTATTTTATTTAGGATATTTATTTACATTTTACACACTTTACCTAGTAATCAACTTTTGTTAAACTTTGTTCAGGCTTTTTTTTTTTAGAAGAGTTTATTTTAATTTAGTCAAATTACAAGTTTTTGTATCTTTTATTCAGTTTTCATTTTCAAATATAATGCCTAGCTTAACTTCAAAAGCACCCTTTTAAATATTATTGATTTTTTATCATGTATTATTTTATCGATGTCTGTGGAAAACATCCATATCACCTCTTCTCACTGGCTGTTCCCACATCGCAATGGAAGAGAAGGAGTGTGAGGAAAGAGCTTAGGGAAAGTCTCAGGTCAGGATGATCTAACACATATAAGGAATCTTACTAGAAATTATTTAAGTACATGAAAGAATATGTAGGAGGCAAACTCCCTCCTTTGTTCTTCATTGTAAGTATCATTTCGGTTATTTTTTTCCTGTAAGAACTTCAGAAAAGAAGGTAAGTTTCATAAAAATCCTACTTGGATCTTAAGACTGTGACAGAATAAGATATTCATTTTCTTCACCCAGAAATGTCTTATGCTTTCTATATTCTGTGATAAACTGCCACCGTCTTCTCAAAGTTAGTCAAATTTTTTTTAACAATTCTTCCAGTTTTCCTGTTATCCAAGAGATATAACTATAGGTACTATTCATTATTTTTTGTAATGAAGTAGAAAACATAACTATATATGTGTGCAGATTGTCAAACAGATGCTATTTATACAAGTTGATGCCATATTTTTATATAATTAAAAATATTTTAATAGTGACCACATATTTGCTATATAAATACACTATGTTAAGTCAACTTTAGTTTTGTAAATTAAAGACAGATCAATTCGCATATGTTGTGGCTAGGATCTGGAGTGTCCCCCAAAAGTCTCGTGTATTTTAATGGAACCATGTGTGTTGGTGGATCGGGGTCTGGTCTGGAGGGGTGGATTGCAGTTAAGTTAGGATTAATGGTGTGTAGTGGCCACACCTGGATGCAGGAGGGACTGGTTACTGGGCGGAGCCCTGGAAGGGTATATAAGCTGCACCTGCCTTCCTGGAGGATTGTGGGACTAGTCTCAACTAGCCTCAGTTTGGCTTCCTGTTTGTCCGGAGAAGCTGCCTCCACCCCTCTCTCTGCCATGTACTTCGACTGTTGCCGGCCGCCCCTGAATGGACTGTGACCTTCGAGACTGTGAGTTAACATAAACCTTTCCTTTCCTAAATTTAAGGGTGTCAGGTATTGAGTCGCAGCAATGAAAAAGTAACTAAGACAGCATATTTCAAATAATGGAGTTTTCCCTCTAAGTCCAATATCTAATATTTCAGAATTGGGGGTGAATATTGAGGGTTCCTAATCAGCTTAGCATATTTACAATGACTAATGCATTACGTGAACCCTATCTCTATTTCCATTTGAAAAGAAATATACCCATAGAAAAATGTATTTTCATCTTCTTCATTATTGTTTCTCTCTTATCTCTTTTGGAGAAGAGATTCTGTGGTTCTAAGATACAGATAGAAATATTATCTAGACATCCTATGGAGTTTCATCCTAGATTCTGTTATATTAAAAATCTTATTTTTCCTGCTGTACTTCTCTGTGTTCAGGACAAGGTGGGAAGTGTCCAATAGAAAATATTCTATCTTTTAAGAAAGGATGGAGACTTTTTTAATCTCTTTGCAAAAAAAACGTTCTTTTCATTCAACTTAAACAGCTTCCTGGAACTTTTGTGCAATCAAAATGTGCAAATATGAATTTTTAACATAAAATGTAGCTCTTAGTATACAGAAAAATACAACTCAAAATATCGCTATTAAGGAAGAGTTTAATTCTATATTCTCGGTAGACAATGTGGGATACAGAGGAAAAGGTTAATATATTTCTTTCATATATACTAATGGTAGATACGAATATAGTGCAAAGGAGCTTTTTGGTGTTGAGAAGGGTCTGCTTGAAGTTCTACAAGATACCTAGGTGCACAAAATCCTAAACTTCATTGTAAACCTTAAATTTTGCACTTGTAAACATCCATAAAATGCTGGGGGGAAATAGATGCGTGTCGAGTGTCCCGTCTACAGTGCTTGAGACAAATTGTACCTCTGGGAATTGCAAGGATTAATCTTGCTTTGCACCAGAATGGATTAAGAAACGCCTAGTAAATCAGTAAGGAACACTTTCAGGAGTGTTCATGGATGCCTGACGGGTAAGTCAGCAAACAGAGAAAAGGGGCCACCTACATGTGGGTGCCGTTAGAGATGGACTTGTAGCCTGAACAAAATAAGAAGGTAAGGAAAGTCAGGAAGAGCTCCACTCCTACCCAGTGCCTTTAATTGTGACCTCCAGTGCAGACTCTCAGTGGCTGTCTTACTGCGAGCTTCCAGGCCTTTGACGTAGGTCTGGCGTAGGTCTTGGATTTCTTTGTTTTGAGGCTTCTGTCTCGTCTTCTGAGCAGCTGCGATGTCCCCAGATATCTTGGTTTTGGCTGCCATTTTGATTTCTCCTTTTGATGGTGAAGAAAGCTACTGGGGATTCTTCACACTGATTTCACAAGTGGCTGTTAAGGACTCCCCATTTTGATCCTGCAAGCCTGACAAATCTATTTACTTATTTCACACATGTATTTTCTATTAATTCATTTATTGGAAAACGATAACACAGAAATCTGTACATTTAGAAAAAGATAGCATTAACATAGGTCTTCTGAAATCTTAGAGGCGTATTTTTAGAGTTTTCTTTCTGTCCTGTCTCTAATTTTAATAATAGTACTTCTTGCAAATTTCTGATGTTAACAGAATGAAAAGAAGAAATATGAACGCTGCTAACATGGGAAGTAGAAATCTGATCATGAATGGGGTAGAAAGGTTGATATTAAATCATTCAAGTGATTTTGTTCTGCAACGTGTTGCATAAAACAGTTTCTGAGAAGATGGAAAAGTTTAAATCTATATTTAAATGCTAACATGAAAATATAGACCTATGTGAGATTATTAGATCAACATTAGAAAAATTTTAAAATTCCATTAAATATATGAATTTTCTTAAGATAGAGTAACACTTGTGATTTGATATTAGCTCTGAGAATATAGTTTCAGAAATACAAGCTTGCTTTATGGTCAGGTTACATTAAGAAAATTTATTTTCCAGGAAAATTGAGGGAAGTAGTTTGACTTATTTTTATTTTTTGCACTGTAGGGAGATGAACCTAGCGCTTCACGCTTGCCAAGTAGTTGCTCTTTGACCACTGATCTACATCCCTGGCCATAAATTCACCATGTTCCACTTTCTCAATTTCTGAAATCCCCATGCTGTTTTTCTGTCAGAAAAGACTCAATAAAACAATTTGTAACAGAGTAACTGTTACCAGTCGGGATGACCTTGGCTTCAAAAAAAAAGTAGACTCAAACTAAAGTAAAAATGTGTGATATTTTATATAATAAGGAGTTCAGATATTGAGAAGGCGCCACAACTTCTGGATTATTTTTATTATTTTCTATAGTTCTGTTAGAACTTAGAGCCAGGTGTGCATCTTCAAATGTTTCTGGGTTCTACATTCAAATAACGCCTGCAGCAGAATGATTTCTTATTCCTGATTTTCTTTCATTGGAGCAAAAACTCACAGTATTTCCCATAACAGAGGAAGTCTTTTAGTTATAATCAGTCACATGGCTTTTCAGGTTTGATCAATGAAAATAAATTTGTGATTGCGACCATGGACTCAAACCCATCATGGTATTTCAGTAGGTGCTGGCGCTTGATTCATTTTGTGAGTTGTGTGGTCAGATGGACGACAACGAAGCAGAAATAGTATAACAGTTAGCACAATCAGACAATCGTAGGGACAACAAATAAGGTAAACTATGAAACTTAACAGAAAACTTAATCGTGTTAAAAGAGCAGAATAAAATTATTGAATAAATGTATAAATCCAAGCAATTTGCCATTAAAGATAAGCATGGAAATTTATTTTGGGAAGAATTTCTAGAATGTTTGAAATTACTTATGACAAAACTGTGTTTAAAAGTTCATATTTCTATGTTAAAAATCAGTTGAAAGTTTTAAACACACACATAGCAGAATAAGAATTTAAAATAAATTGATATTTTCATTACTTCTTAAAACAACATTGTGTTTTAAAATAGAAAATCTTACACACACAAATTCCAAATTCTATAACGTGGTAGAACCAAGGGGATTGGGGAATCGGTGAGCGTCTATGCCTGCTCCTTTTACAGAGGAGTAAATCCTCTCCTATCTGACAATTGCCTCTCTTTCTAAACAACCCCTGCCATTCATGTTGAGGCCTTTTTATGGCATTATTTTGTGCATTTTATAAGAGAGTATTTACAAAACAAAATAAATAAATAAATAAATAAGATCTTCAGATTCCAGAATGCAAAAAAAAAAAAAATTGTAACAAAGATTAGAATAAATGACTGGGATAACATAGAAGTTATGCATCAGGCTCTTATTACTGATTAATAATTATTTTGGCTTTAATTAGGGCTTAGTATGGACCCAGCATATCTTTTTTATAATAGTTTAATGAATGTCTAAAATGAGGACTATTTTTAATTAATAGCAACTATTGACAACACTCGCAGTCCAGTATTTATTTACAGTGTATATAAAAGAAGAAGAAACTCAGTAAAAATCTCTTTGAGAAATGAGTAAATGAATAAGTTCACTGGTAACATGCTATGTGCCAAACATTTTGGTGTCATTTATTTAATAATATTATCAATAATGTTGTGATGCTGATGTCTGCTCTTCTGTTTCCTCTGACAGACGATAAGCAACTTTCCCTGTAAACACACACGAGCAGACAGTTCATTCTCTCGATTTTGTGCTTCCATTGGTGTTAAAAACTGATGTTAAAGGCAGATGACCAGGCACTTGTGTGGTCATAGATGACAAAATAAATGAAAACATTTAAAATATGGTCTGTTTTTCATCACAGAATTCTTCTCAATAGTGAGATATTTCTATTAGATCATGTGTTGTTCAGATAACTGTAGCCTCAGCAACATATTTTTTGTATCCATATAATAGATTTCTTTTAATTAGTATCTGAAACCAGTAATTTACACCTTAGCTTGTAACTTCACTTTCTCAAGCATACCTACTTTTCTACTAATTTGAATTATCATATATAGATGGTCTAAGTTGTTTACACTATCATAATTGTTGTAATTATTAGTTTTTTTGAGACAGGGGCTTGTTACATAGCCCAGGCTGGCCTTTACTCACGACAATCCTCTTGCCTCAGCCTTCTGAGTGCTGGGCTTACAAACACGTGTCATCACACCTGGCTCGTGTTGTCCTGCGAAATCACTCAGGACCTTGTGCTTGCTGGGCAAGCAGTCTTAACACCGAGTTTTACCCATACCTCTTATTTTCACTGAAGTTGAAGCAACTCTACTCTCTATAATGAAAATCGTACATCTCCTGTATCTTTGTATAAAAGCTGTACCATACCATCTTATAAAATTTAATCCTTTACAACTGGATCTAAAAGCCAAATATACTTTTGACGTACCTTTCCTTTTCCTTCAGTTTTTTTCTGAAGTTGCATATGATGCATAAAAAGAAATCACATTTGAAGAGAGCAAAAGGATTAGTTATTACTCATGCATAGAAAATTTGAAGGACTCAGCTGCGTCGGCGATAGATAGACTGCTGAGGAATCACTCGAGATTTCTGTGATTAGGTTCGACGGGTCCCAACTCCTATTAGTGCGTGGTGCCTTGCTCTGCTCGGGAGAGGAGGCAGCTGTCTTCCTCACTTCTCCCCCTGGCGCTGCTTGCTTTAACTAAGCCTGTAACATTTCCACAAGCAGATCAGGGAGGACTCTGCAGACAGATGGTGCGGCTGCCTGCGCGCTCTCATTTGCATGCAACCTTGGTTGGTAACTGTACTGCAGGCGTGTGTGGGGAGGGTTGCATTCCCTTTGGACTGGTTTTAAGTGCTAGGCAGACAAGTCAGATCTAACTTGGCCCATGTTTTCCTAATGTGCTTTAATTCACTAGAGCTATGCAAAGTGTTTATCAAAAGATTTTGAAACTAAAACCATGGCTGAGTGTGAAACACTGATACCAACCATAGTTTGGAGAAGAGAGTCCTAAGAGCTTTGCTCACTTAGGGCATGAAAGATCAGTCATGCATATTAAAATTTATAAGCTAACAGAAAATAGAAACCTAAACAAACAAACTTGACCTGGGAATTTGAATTGCCTAGGATTAATATCAGCTTATAATAGTGACTTAAATATTATTTGGTTAAAAGTCTTCTAGACAAATTTTGTATCATGCATTATTCGAAGGCATGGTAATCTAAAACAATCAGCATTAAGCACATGTCAAAATTGCAACTAATTTCAACCTCATATATTTTAAATATTTAACTCGTGATAAATCTGTTTCATGAGAATATGTTAGCCTAACAGCTAAAGATCTTTGAGATCTTTTAGAAATAGTTCTATGATTCATAGGAAAAGCAATATACAAAATGCATTTCACTTAAAATGAATATTGAAAAGTGAGAATGAGTGGAAGAAATATTTGTAATCTGAAATTACAATAGTGCTCAATTTTATTTCAACACGCAATGTTAATAAATGTAGTTCAATAAATGTAGTTCCTATAATCTCTGTACTAATGCTATGACGCAAGCCAAATTTATTCTTAGAAGTATTCTGTATATTTCTGCAATGAAAATGAAATATTTAATGGGCTCCTGGGCACTATAGTCCCTGTATTGTTTTGTTCTACAATGGAATTATCAGTTCCATCTGTGTTGGCCAGTCTGATATAGGTCCAAGAAGGACTCAGGGAGAGCCAAGATATGACCAGCAGCCAGAGAAGCTGAAGCAAAAACCTGTGTCAACCTATTCACTGTGAAGAAATGTAGAAATTCTAAAGGAATCAATATAAAATTGAAAGTATACAAGTTTATTTCAAATATATCTCATTTCTGTCTAAATATAAGACACAACTTTACTGAGAAAACCTTCATGGAAAATATGTAGTCACGAAATCACTCTCACGAGGAAAACTGTGAATGACAGTACACCTTCATTTTACACACACACACACACACACACACACACACACACACACACACACACACACACTAAAACACTGAGAGGCGAAATAACCAGACTGACCATCTTTGGATATGTGGGAGATGGCAGAGTAGTTGACCTTCAGATGTTCTTACTGAAAGTTAATACTCTCTAGGTTCAATGTTTGTCTCTTATAGAGAACTATAACAGTAAAGAAAATTAGATAGCTCAAATCCTATATATTCTCGGATAAGGTCTGTGGACTTACCGCAGAGGAGCACTGCTTCTTGATAATTTCTTTAATATTCTTCCCTGGAGTGGACTTTGTGAGGTCACTTTGTATTAAAAATATGAAGAACCAAAGACTGTGTTAGTCGATGGTCTTTGTTCTTTCACCCGAGAACACGATGTAAACTGAATGGAAAGATATAAAACAAAGCAAATAAAATTTGAAAACATGTTTCTTGCATATCTAAACAAAAAGAAAACTCATTTTAGGCTAAATTCTATATCAAGCAGAAAGTTTGAAGAAAAGTAAATGATAGCTAATGGTTCTGATTGCAATCAGTGGTCACTTTTTTCTATATATGAGCAAAAGTTGAATTCAAGTTATCAATTTATATTTACTATTATTTATATTTTAATTGATTTATTTATATATTGATTGAGATTCAAATAAAGACAATTTTTATTCTAAACTAGACTAATATTGGCTGGAGGTGTTGCTCAGTGGTTGGAGTGCTTGAGTAGAATGCCTGAGGCCCTAGCTGGGTATGGTGGATAAAAGCCTGTAATCCCAACTCTTGGAAGGCTGGGATCGGAGGATCACCATGAAATCATGGCCAGCCAGGGATACACAGTGAAGGTAGGACCAGTGTAGATCACAGAATGAGACTCTGCCTCAAAACAAACAAACAAACAAACAAGCAAACAAACAAAAATAAGTAGTCAAATGTTGCTAACATGAACAATAATGATGTGTATTTAATTATGTCTGCATGAGATTGCACATAACCATATCATTTGATCTAGCTTATATACAAAGAAACAAATATTCTTCTGTTCAAAATACATTTTGCATATTAAGGTATTGAAAATAAAACCTTTCCTGCATGACGACCGTTAAGCAATTAAACTCAGTGAAGTTCTGCTATATCTGATGAGCACTTAGCCTGTTCAATTCTTCATGTCTTACTGCAGTCCCTTTAGCAATGCGTTCTAGCAAATGGAACATGTACACCCCATTTTCAGCAAACTTTTTTTTATCTTAGAAATGTTTTAAACCCACAGACTTAAAGAAAAATTACAAAGATGATACAGAAGCGAACTACTGAACCAAAATCTTTTCTTCTTAGAACACAGAAATGGTGTATGTTGCAAACCCTGAAGCCATAAATACAACACTGAGAATCCAAAATAAATTGGCCTGTTTTATTTTGTAATTTGAAGTCAGGGAAAATTCCTTTGGTTTTCTATAATTTTTTCCTCAGAGAACATAAAGTGTGTCGTGATTTCAAACTTGTTGTAAGTTTAGACACCCCATGGGCAAGCTGTTGACTCTAATGAAAACAAAAGGCATAAAATTATCTTACAGACATAATCTTTGATGGTGAAAAATATAGTTCAATTCTCATAATGGCTCTGCAGCGTTCAATGTGCATTTCAGACAGTTACCTCTACTTTTCACATCGCCTAAAATAATTATTGAGCATAATTGACATAATGCATACATGAAAGGCTTCTTTAATAATTGGGATCGCTGGGACTGTGGACTCCAAATGTTCTGCTTTCTTTAAAAATACCTCTGTCAGAAAACATTACACAGGAGTTATAGACATATGAGTTCACCTATGAAGATAATTTAGTAGAACTTTAAGGAAAGAAATGATACTCATTTTTTTCTTAGCTGGACAATTTTTCTTCGATTCCTTAGAATATAGTGTCTTTTTATATTCTCTGATGACTTGCAGGTAGGGGCTGTAGGAATGGCATAGTTGTTAAAATTCTGGCCTAACAAGCACAAAGTCCTTAGTTCAATTCCCTGGAAGCACATGAAGCCAAGTATGAAGGCACGCATCTGTAATCCCAGGAGTAGGGAGGCTGAGGCAGAAATATTGCCATGGGTCCAAGGCTAGCCTGGGCTATGTAGTGAGTTTAGGACCACTAACTTGCAGATAATAAATTCAAGAGAAAAACAAGAAGAATGGTAAATTTTCAAGAGGCTAAGCCATGTCTTACATCTCATAGTCTGCACTCTATGTTTATATTATTACCTATATTTGATTATATTAGTAAATCTTCAGGAGTTATTAAAACCTAGTAACTTTGGAAATTGTTTTCCCATAATGTATTATTGATTTCATTTAAAATAAAAAATATGTTTCATGAAATAAAATCATTTTCATTTGTAATTATGAAGTAAATTAAATACTCTGAAATAAATTTTTCAAAATTTGTGTCCATAGAAGAACTATAGAGTCTACAGCCAACGCAGACCTGTTCTATAAACATACACAAATATCCACTGTAGGTCTCACGATATATTCCCAACATAATTCTTTTTGTATTCATATTATAATCTTTTTGTAACTCAGGTTGGCAAAAAAATACACCACACTCCGTATGGAAAGACACCATGTTATGTATCTATTAATAATCACTGTTCCTGTCCTCTATTCACTCATCCCTTCTTAGGAAAGCAAGCATTACTCTCATGAGCCAAATTGATGGCAGGGCGTGGTCGTGTTTGTACCTCCTGTGGGAAGCTGAGATGGGGGACCCCAAGTCTGAGCCTTGTATGGGCAAATTAGTGACTTAGAGAGATCTTGTTAAAAAATAAAAGTAAAAACACAAAAACAAACAAACAAAGGCTAGGGATGTAGCTCCGTTGAAGACCCTAAGTTCAATTTGTAACACTGAAAAAAATAAAATGTGACCAAAACTTGTTTATAAAAGATAAAACTCCTGAATATTTTTGTGTTAGCATTCTGTTGCTGTGCCAAGCACCTGAGAGAGACAGAACTTCACGGTGGTAACGTTGCTCCAACTCAGTCTGTTGGACTTTCCTGTCTGTAGCCACTTGGGGCCTGTGGTGGGGCAGTATGTAATGCGGGGGAGTTTATGAAAGAAGACATCTTCATCTCATGGTACCTGGAAGTGAAGAAAAGGGGAAGCAGCTGGCATCTTCGTGTTCTCTCCAAAGCAGATGCTCAGTGACTTCTCCTTCTTCTGTGAGGACCCTTCTTCTGCATGTTTTTTTTTTTTTTTTTTTTTTTTTTTTTTTTTTTTTTTTTTTTTTTTTTTTTTTTTTTTTTTTTTTTTTTTTTTTTTTTTTTTTTTTTTTGCTTTTCACTGGTGGCTCAGCCTGGTAACCAGGCCTCGTCCTTGAGACACATTTAAAACACAAACTACAACAAGGACTATAACCATACCCGTGTCTACACATAGATCTTCTATCTATGTGTAAATGACAGAAAATCTTCTGCAATTTTATATCTAATACATCGTTTGAGTGAAATAATTTCCACCAGCAAAGGAAAGTTAACAATAGATAGAAACTACTACCTAAAGATAAATGACCCCCTTCTTTGGGCAGTAATTTCACAGATTATACCCCGAAGTTAAGAATGGCAATTCAATTCCACTCTATTATTTCTGTATTGTTATGGACACAGGAGGAGCAAGTGGTAATGCCCATTAAGGCGAAAGAGGCTCCATCATGCTTTAGTTATAAAATGTGTTCATCTCCACAGGGCAGCAGGCGGGGAATCTAGATAGGTCATGGCGCTCACGTGAGAAACAAATGACCCATTTATTCATTGACAGGACACAGTCAAATGGACAGATGAAAGTTCCTTTATATAAAAAGCGGTTTTTTTGAGCTGTAATGAAAAACATATTAAGAGGAAAGTTGCTCAAAGGCAAAAGTGCCGTTGCCTATATAATTCGATCTATAGCAAATGCTTTTCTATTTAACTGGAGGATCATGAATTGCTGTTTGATTGCCAAAACCATGGTCATTTTGTAGCAATGATTTTCCTGATACTCAAACTAAAAATTACTGTCACCGCTTCCAAAAAGTCAACGTCTTGTTTTAGGCAATTTAATCTTTAATAATATGTTTTCTCAAATCCATTTAGTGAAAAAGCATATTTTATGAGTACACATATTTTAGCACTAATTCATTATTTCTAATAGTTTAGATTATTTTCCTTAAGGTAAGCCTAGTCATGTTAGATCGTCACATTAAAATATCTTGTGATTCTTATGACTGCATATCTTTTTAGAAGATTATTATTTACTCCCCCCAAATAACTGAATAGATATAGAAGCACACATTGGTTCCCTACATAGACTAGTAATAATAATAGATAAAATGCACTGAACACCTATCTTAATTTTTGTTTTCATTTATTTGATTTAGATGCCCCTAACCAGCCTTCCAAAGTGCAGGGATTACAGGCCTGCCACAGGCTTGGCTCATTCACACCTTATTTACAGTCAATTTGTGGCCTCACAGGGAAAGGTGAGTAGATTTGACAGAGACCTTAAGGCCCACTAAAACTAAAGCTTACATGTATTCTCAGGCTCTTTAAAGAAAGTACTTGTTCTCCCCTGCCTAGAGCATACAGCATCAATATAAAAAAAATTAAATCATAGGCATCCAATTTTTAAATCTCTTACTTACAAATTCGTCCGGTATTCCCTACCCCAGTTGCACCCTGAAGGGTAGATGTAACACAGTAGCACATACAGAAAGAATCACTACCTTCTCTCTCTATTTTCTCTCCCTCCTTCTCTTGTTCTTACTCCCTGAGTTTCTATTTCTCTCTCTTATACCTCCTTATCCATCTGTCTGTCTACCTCTCTCATTCAGACAATTTGTCATCTCTCTATCCCACATTTGAAACCCAAGAATATATTTAAAGTTATTTTACATACTGGCCTATTATAAAATAGTAGCAAGCCAAGGAACAGTTCTCTGTTGCTTTGAAACAGCATCTTATCTGAGAATGACTTATCAAAAACATAGTTAAAGAAATCAATGGTACCCATTCACAAAAATCTGCTTAAATTAATGCAAGTCGTATTTGACAACAATTTCAAGACACGGATGCCTTGAGTCCCACCTTTTCAAGAGTACTCTGTTCAGACTTTGGGGCTTTACTCTCCCTGTTCAAAAAAAAAATTGAAGATGAACACCAGATTTCTATTTTTTTTTTTTCCTAATAACTGTTCTTTCCAACTTACATGAATGTATCAGGGTTTTGTGGATACCTTTTTCTACGTGTTCCTTTGAAATCTTGATCTGGCTTCGTGGTTGAACCGTCATGTCAACAGCTGTCTTTTTGTATTTTTTCACCTACTGCCCTAGTCTTAAGAACTTTTCCCAATGAAGAAGCTCCATTTTCTTCCAATGAAGAAAAGTTCTATTAACAGTTTTACTCCCCCCGCCTGGGGAACTGACACACAGGTCTGATATCGACCATTCCCTGGAGATAGGACATGGCGAGACTGTAAACTGCTCCACTCTCTTCCCTGGCTGAGAAGCTGCTGATCTTCACAGCCAAACTGGTTGTAAGGAGGTGCTTTTAAGGCTACTGTGGCAACAGAGAAAGCAATCAAGGATTAGGTCAATTTAAAACAGTGCAAGTTTTACTCATAGATTGTTTACTCATTTATCTTGCGTGGATGCTCATCGCATTTTTGCAAGTCTTCAATTAAAGTCGATTTTGATAGTGATTTTATACTAGTTTTGTTGAGTTAATGCTGAATATTCTTCTGAGGTCCCTGTGCTGCCACTATAGACTCGCCTTTGTTCCACATTCTCCTTTAATTTTTAAAGATGGTGTCAGTGATTCCTCCTGGTATATGCCCCTCATTCGAGATGAAGAGGTATTGTGGCTTTTGTTTTTTTGGCTGAAATTTGCAGAGATAAATAGCTCTTTATGTTTGATTTCAAAAATTGCAACTACTGTGATTAGTACCAAATACTGTTGCTAAGCAACCACAGAGGTATAATAAATATTGACAGGAATTTTTGGCCTGTTCTGTGTCAGAGATGGGGCAGGAAGACAGTCACAGAGGATTCAAGTGAGTAGACATTGTCAGTATGCAAAAGAGGATTATGAATGAAACAACAGAGAACAGGGGTTCCATTATTTTATCTCGAGCCCACCCACACACACACACACACACACACACACACACTATGCCTTCAATTATATGCAGATGGTGCACATCTGGATCAAAATAAAAACTGAACTCTCAAGTATGTACAGTAGATAGAGGAGGAAGGAAAGGGAATAACGGCTCTTAAAAATTCTATATTCACAATTGGAAAACTATTGAGCAACACAGTAGCTCATAAATACAGAAAACAGATTACACTCTACATGTTCCCATAGGCGATGTGATTTCTTATCGTCTTCTCTGATTACTCAGTGTAACTTTGCTCACTTCTTATCTTTTGCAGAAACACTTTACAGAGATATTGAAAGTGGTTCGAATTTCACATTATCCAGTCTCAGGTGACTAGTTTTCAACCAATGGGTGAGTCGGTGCCTGTGACTGACTGATCCGCAATTAAGGCACTTGCAAGGAATGGCTCCGAATCCCTTTTCTGTTTGCTTTTTTCAGAGTTCCAGGCACAGAAGTAAAACCATTTGATTTGCTGTTTATTTTGCTTTAGCATGATAAGAAAATGTATTTGCATTTCTTTGTGATCAATTAAAATACTCTTTATTTAAATTACAGTTATCTTGAAAGAAACCCCAACTTTTTCTTTTTTTTTCTTTTTCTCAGTATTTTAGAAGTGAGACTATTCCTCCATTTAAACTGAGCCTTACTTAAAAGCTTCACTTCCACTACGCATAATCAAAAATACCAAGCAGAAGTCGTGAAGCAGAACTGAAGCATTTGCCACTCTAGGTGGCTTCTTCTGGATGTTTTAGGTACTTTTCATCTAGCCAAGTTCAGGTGGCTTGCGGAAGGCCCAGGCGTACACCATTTCCCATTCCCCTCTACCCTGGTTCCTCCGGCATAGCATACTTATTTCCTGCTCTGCTTCACACCTACTGCCTTCGCATTTGTGCGGTGAAAAACGGTGCTTCAATGAGACATCTATTACACGGCAGCGATAAAAGCCAATAAGGTTAGGAATTAAAAATAAAATTAAAACTGTACATTCATATGAAATCTCCAAAAAAAAAAAAAACAGTCTATGAGGAAAAGTTGAAAACAAATGTATGAGGAAAGCACATTTTTCTCATCATCACCATTTCCCATAAAGTGACAATTAATATTATCAAATTATGGAGGAAGTCAATTCAAGAAGGGCTATGTGTCGGGCCCACCTTGCACGGTAAACGTTCCACTTCCTGTAGCTGTAGAAGTAGGATGTTATCCTTATGGTAGAGATGAGATTTTAGGAAGAACCATATGTACAAAAAAGTTAAGGAGATTATTGAATGTATTTTTAGCACTATCTGAAAAGTAGTACGAGGATACATTTAGGACTTTCCCCCAAATTAAATGGAAATAAGACTCATTATGCATGCATCTAGATATCTGAGAGTTTCTCTATTCCCTCTACGTACAGACTATTGGAAGCCAGCTCACTCACGGGAAAGCAGACGGGGGCCTGGGAGCTGCTAATGTGTCCACTTGAATCTCTTGCTGGCTCAACTGATGCGGGGACCCTGACTAGTCTCAGGATAATTGAAGGTAGAAGAGGTCTCGTACTCTGAAAAATCTGTCTCTAGACCTGCAGGAGTGGAGCCCCTCCCTCTTAGTCTAGGCCCAGGAAGGACCGCAATTCAGGTTTCACTCTACCCAAATTCCTAATTTTCTCCAGTCCCAAGACCCTCACCAGCAATCACGTGATCAGGTTTCCAGAGACCCACCACACAAATTAGGAGACTTTCAGACCCCAAACTTCCTCCAATCAGTAAATGACCCTTGCCCTATTATCCTGGCTGACCCTCCTCCCTTAAACTGTGTATAAGCCTGGCCCTCCCCTCCAATAAAGGACCTAGAGGACCTTATTAGTTGTGATGCTATGCATACTCTAAAGTTGATTCGTCAAGAGTGAGATCTTACAATTTAGACTTTTAATGAACTGTTAATATTCAAGATGATATTTATCTTCAGAGAATGGTGAAAAGTGGACATATGTCTCACATGACACTGTTTTCCCCTCACTGTCCTGTGTGCTTTCAGGGAAAAAAAATCTTTGCAAAAATCTAGTTGTTTTATCTATATTACTTCACAATAAGGAAGAATTCAAGGTCATATCACCAGAAGTGAGTACCAGTGGTATAAATTCAATAAAGTTTATGGGAGGGGCTGGAGGAATGGCACAGTGATTAAAGCTCTTGGCTAGCAAGCAAAAGCCCCCCACATTTGATTTCTAAGCACCACATAAAGCCAGGCGTGGTGGTGCATGCCTGTAATCCCAGTACTCAGGAGGCTGAGGCAGGAGAATTGCTGTGATTCCAAGGCTAGCCTAGGCTACATAGTGAGTTTAGGATCAGCCTGAGCTAAAGAATATGACCCTGTCTCAAAAAAAAAAAAATGTTTAGGGGAAATTAAATTGTGATACATGCGCTCTGATAGTTTTGCTCTGCCTACTAAAGAAATAGACACATCAATATCTTTATAAGCTAGGTGAATAATTCAGTTGTTCAGAATAATAATTCAGTTTAATAATAATTCAGTTGCTCACAATAATTTAAATTTAATGGTTGATGTTAATATTGAAGCACATAAAGAACACATATAACAGATATTTCTAAATAAATTAATTTTAATCATAATGAATACTTTTCATTATGTGTTCTCCTTGTTAGCCAAACTAGGCAATGTAAAACACTTAGAAGCAAAAGATTGCTTGAAAAAATATTTGAAGCATAGTTTACATCCAGACAGGGATGACCATTAAGGGAATTCACATTAACTTCCGATGCTCATTTTTAAAAATTGCTTTTGTTTATTTGTATTTAAGCTAACTAGATGATGTTTTCTCTTTACTTGTTTAGATGTTAGTGTGAATAAGTGAAAAGAAATTTTGGATACACCATGTAACCCACAGAATGTTGTACGACAACAGGCATATTTTATCATTTGACAAAGTAAAGTAAATGATCAACCTGAAAGAAAATTGCCCTGAAGTTTAAATCAATGAAATATCGTAGAGATTGTAAGATTTGCCAGGATGACCAACGGATAGCATACTCAGTATTATGTTCAACTTCATTTCTAAAATTGACACCGACACAACGCAAAAATGACTGATGCTTGTATCAGCTCAATAATGGCTGAGAAACTGGAGGTGAATTAAACTCAGTGCAGAAATTTCTTTTACAGGATGAGATGACTTGTGCAGGTGCTTTCCCTGAAGACGGTCTAATTTAAGAGAGATCTAATATTTGGGGTTGGTGAGACAGTGAGCAGCTGATCTGTCCTTCAGACAGACGTTTACAAACACTGCAGAGAATGATCAGGCTGTTGGCAGTTGCACAATTACAGTCTATAATTGGGCTCAATACAGTCCAGCACTCAGCCGTCGCCCCACATCCTTGGAAAGGCTTCGTTGGTGATCACACCCCCCGATAATCTGCTGACTGCAAAAGTTAACACGTCAATCGGTTTTCACGTATGTTTACTGGTTAGAATGTATGGATTTGGAAAACATGTCAATACTCTTTGAGGAAGTGTAGGGTTTTCATTTTTATGTTTTTAAAAGTATTTTTAAGAAAGGAATAATTGGTTTCTTAATTAATAACCATAGACAAAAGGTGATTCCTAGTGCTGTGACATGGTGGTCATTAACGGTGTAGCGATATGCACTACCCTCTAAAGGGAAACAGCTTGAATTAGTGGGTTATGACAGTAGCAATATTGTTTACAAACTAATGAGTTGATAAGTTAGATTTGTTATTAGAGTGTCATACTATGAAATGCTGGTTTGGGGGTATAAAAGGTTCAGCTCATTCGCCCCTTATTTAAAATACACATTTCGTATAGGTTCACAAATTAGACCTTCTTTGAATGTCTAAAATATATGTATGACAATAGTAATAACAAACTTAGCTTAATTACTTTGAAATACATTGTATAATTCTACATGAAATTTCTCTCACATTTTAATAATCTCAATAAAACAATTTTTAAGACAATGTTTTTGAGTGGGCAACTGCAGTTATAGGCATCAAAATGCTATATAATTCATGGCATACATTTAGCAGTAACCTCAATGTGAAAAAATGGTCCATTTAGTTAACGGATAATGAAGCTTTTTCAAAACTTTATAGTGTACAATGTATTAGCATATTACAAGCGAGAAAATTTGTGTAAATCACACACATTTCAAAGGGAACAGTTTTGGAAGAAAATTATGCTACTATTCTTTATTTCTCTCTCTGTTGAGCGCTCTGTTCTCTTTCGAGAACTCAGAGTCTTGCACATGGTGGCAGATGTTTCAGCGCCAAGGTCTGTCCTCAGCTCTTGGACATTGTTTCTGTTAAATATTTTGCTATTCAATTCTCTTTTTAGGTCAGTTTTCTCAATCAACAGACTAAGTTTAATAAAGTACAAAATATAGCTTTAAGAAATAAAAATCATTATGGACAAGGGTTTAAGCAGATGACACATTAAATATACATACAAGCTTATAATGTAAATTATCTTTTAGAAAAACTTCCTTGAAATATGATTTTATGTTTTGTTCGTGTTCAGCAATAGTTTTTCTTTTCATGTTAACTTTTTCTGTTTTAATTTTTCATACATATGTATATATGTTCAAAGCACATAATGTATGTCATTGATGGCCTTGGTATGAAGGATATATAGCCAGCCTGTTGGACAACACTCAAACCGACAAAGTACAGTCTCCACTTTTCTATGAACCATTCCTATAAACCTGACAATGATTACTTCTTCAAAATGAAGTCACCAAAACACTTAATGGGTCTCATGATTATTTCCTTATAGAATCAGACATTTCCTTTTAAAGTAAATTACTTGGGCAGAAAAATGTATAATGCTCTGATTGGTTATGATAAAATGTTTGACGGCAGACTTTCACAGATGGTGACTTTGGCACAGGCGTCATACACAGTCACAGGAACTCCAAAACCAGTGAAAAAAGCTTAATCATGCTAGTGAGGAAAATGTTGTTTTCAGTCAATGCTCCACTGCTTGCTAGTTGGGAGTCTGTCATGGCCCAAACTAAGCAAAGCGACCAACAGAGGAATAAAAAAAACGAGGCTCAGAAAGGGCATTCTTCAGAAAAGCAATGACACACCTCAATGGAAAAATTCAAAGCAGGACAATTGCACTTACTGAAGATTTGCCAAGAGTAAGCTGGTGCTATATTAAGAAAATTAAGGATACTCATGCTTTCTTGCCAAGTATATTTTTGAGAATGAGACTTAATGTGCAAAATTAAATGCACTTAATTTAAAAATCTATAGATGCAAGTCTGGCTAAAGGAGTGCTGTTTACTTAATCAAAAAATCAGAACATATTAAATAGGTTTTTTTTTTTTACTAAGGTAGAATTCTGAGTCTCTTGACATCTGTCTGCCTAGGGATGTTTGTCACTTGGCCTGGTTGAGTTTAGACAGAAAAAGGTACAGAAGTACAAGAAGTTTGATATTTGTAAGTATGAGGAAGCATGCAAAAGGAAAATACAGTTTTATAAGTAATACATATGTTGATATTGAAAAAAAGAAAAAGAATTATAGAAGGCTTAAGTTGATTTGGCGAGCTTGTGGAATTTGATCCTTTCTACTAATGTACTTTTTGCCATGGAATATATAAATTATTATTATGATTATCATCCATAAGATAAAGTTCCCGAATTGAACTGTCTTTAACTTGTAATAGAGGATATTACAGGAAGTGCAACCAAGGAACTCATGAAAAGCTTGGGATTACTGTTGAGGACATTTCTTAAGGTTTCTTTTTGATGTCTGCCACCAAATTTGAGCCTCAATCTAAATATTTTCATAGATGAAATACCCTGTTTTTATGCTGTCTCTGTGATCATTGTTAGTAAGTTTTTCTTTTGTTTTATATTCCCTGTTTTGTTTCTTGGTCACTTAATAAACTGTGAAGATAATAGTGCTTAAATTATCACTATTTATATAAAACACTAGCAGTGTATTTATATAAAACCAGAGTTGCTTCTTTATAATACAGCAAACTTAGAAACACTTGCTCCTTGTACACATGACCTATATGAATCATTAATGACATTGGAGAGATCTCCTGCTAAGAAAATAAATGATCTGCTCTCTGCTGAGTGGGAAGCCCTGACTTTTGGTCACAAGCAAGGTAGTAGAATCAGGCGTCAAAAAAGGGCACAAAAATAGAAGACTTTAGAATTTCCAGAAGCTAGATTTATTTTACTTTTGTTTTTTAATAATTCCAAAAGGTCAATGCCAGGAGTGCTACCAGCATCTGCAAACACTAATAAAAATTGCTACAGTACAACACACCATTTGAGAATACTTGAGGGTGAAGGTCAAAGAAGCAATTTTCCCAGTTAGTGTTTGTTTCAACCTAACTAATAATATGACAACCTTCAATGATACTGTAAATGGTTTAATGTACCTTATTTGATTTGCAGTAACCATGATAAATAAACTTTATGGGGAATCATCAGGACATATGGTAACCCAAATGGTCTATTTCCAATATTTTACTGGTACCTTCAAATATTTTGCCATCACTCAAAGCTATGTTTAAGAGTACCTTAAATCCCCTATTAATGTGGTGTCTTTAAAATTCAAACTACTTGAATTCTCCAATGCTAATTAATTTTGTACTTTCATATAGCATTCTAAGAGTTAGAATTCTTGTTATCTTACACATCAAAGACCTATTTATAAAGTCATTTTCCATTTCTCACAAATCAATTTCAACATAATACTTTTCTTAGATGCTTCTTCCAGAAATTTCTCATCAGAGGAAACATTTTACAATGAAACACAGGAAATGCAGGTTCTTAATAGCTCGTGGCAATGGAATTTGAGGCCTACAGAAGGAAATCAAGTCATAAATCCAGAGCCCTCATTAATGAGATTAGTGAATATGAAAAAGAATCCCTGAAATCTTTCTTGCCTTATTCATGTGTATGAGGTTACAGGAAACAATAGCAGTCTGTAATTTATAAAAATGTCCTCACCTGAACCTGTTGGCACGCTGATCTCAGACTTTTAGTCTCTACAACTTTGAGACCTCAGTTTCTACGGTTTCTAATATGTCACTCAGCCAATGGTATGCTATTACGGCTATTGAGGACACTCCAAACCTCGCTCTGTGTCACAGCTGGGAAACGTTTCCCCTTGGAAACGTCAGTTTCGCGAAGGTTGTGCTGGGAAAACTGCCCAATATCCCCTTGAGGGAGAGAAACCACCCTGGAAAGTAGGCATGTCTCCTCTTGAGAGGGTAGTGGGGAACTTTACTGTCCTAGAGTACATTTGCAAAAAAAGACGTTCCCTATGCTTGTTACATAGTTAGGAAAGAAATGTACTCTTATCAAGAGTGAAAAAATTCTCTACATTGGAAGGCTACTTACTATGCAAATATCCTCAGAACCATAATTTGATGTGGTAGAAATATCACAGAGAGTTGCTTCTCAACAAATACCAATCAGCTTACTCTGCTGAAAATTGTCAGTTTCGAGTGTAAGATTGAATATTTGATAGTGCATTTATTCTTTGCAATGTTCATTATTGTTTCTAAATGAAAATAAAGGCATCTACTCGGATAGTGGAACAGTTATTAAGTCAATAAATCATTGAGCATAGTGCATTTTCATGTAGGGGGTATTTTCATAATTTCCACATAAAATATGATGTTTAATCTCTTTTACCCTCACCTGATTGTTGAGGAACAATTACGTGGGATCATCCGAGAGTCAGGGATTAGTGAAGAAATCTAGATAAATAGCTAACATAAGGCTTAACTGGGTCTGTCCTTACCTTTGAAAGCGTGCTGCTGGAAGTTTTACACTTAATGTACTGTATCGGTCACAGTACATTCAGAACAGGAGAAATCATGTGAGGTATTTTACACCAGTATGTCAAAGACCAAAACTTTTTTTTTTTTTTTAAATGAGAGCTACAGAACTATAAAGAGCAAAGAAGGAGCAGGAAGCTCACTCAAAGCTAACAACTGATGAAAACAGAACGTGAAGGAGGGGACAGAGCAGGTGTCAGAAGTCCCTTGCCTGGTCGTGTGAGGCTGAGGCGCAGATACCCGCAGTGAGGGACCCAGTGGTCATTGTTGGAACACACAATGGAGGGTAATGAGGCTGATATTGAAGCCCGCAAGATGTCGCAGGCAGGAGCCAATTCCTTCTCTTCTAGCAATGCTGGCCAGGAGAAAATAAAAAGAAAGAAATATAAAACCCAACAAAATAACAGAAGCAGCTTCTTCTCCATTTATTTGCCTTTCCCTTTAGAGCCTCCTATGATATTATCCTGAGGAACAGAGGACACAGTTTAAGAAGGACACAGCGTTAGCATCTCAAAGAAGGGTCCTAAGGCTGGATTTGAAACTAAAAGACAATGAACAAATAATCAGAAAAATGACTAACTACAGTGTAATTTTCAGGACATTTTAATTTATTTTTAATTGGAATATGTACCGAAGCTCCAAAGCTTCATTGTGAAAACCAATTAACCTTGATGCCACATTATTAAATATTTTCTTCTATTGGCAGCACACCTTAATAGGACTAGAAATTGATGTTTTATGGGAATCCATCATGTTTTTGCAATATACCATGAGTGTAAAATGTGTGCGTTTGCATGGAGGAATGGTTTCGTTCTATTTTCAAAAATTAGACCCAAAATTTAAAATGACCTACTTTCAAATATAGGCATATTAACATATCTATTTTCTTTTTTCTCACGTGTGTAGGAAGACAGAATTTTGGCTTTTTACCCTTTACCACCTAAGATGGAGGAATGAATAATTAAGGTAGCTTTAAATTAAAACATCTCTCTGCTGCATAGATTTCCACTTATGTATGAGTTGTAACATTTTGCTTAAGCTTGAGTGTAAAAAATTTGTTCAAAATCTAGTATAAAGAGTACTGTTACAAATACCTTTCATTAATGGAAAAGAGAAATAATTTTTTTTTCTATTATCCCGATTCCACTGCTACTTTTCAGTGTGCACTTTTTGAATGTAAAGCAAAGTTAAAACACCCTTACTAAAGCCAACAGAACTTACTAAAAGACTGTATTTAACAAATAATTCTAGCAATGTTTAAAATGTTTATTTTGTAAGATGCTTATAACTCTTTCAAAAATCAATGTGTAAAATAAAGACACGTAAAATTTTCATTAATCATTCTTTGTAATTTTTTATAAATTTATAGTAGACTCAGGAGATACGCTACACTTTAATATTTTTCAAAAAAATGAAATGCTAATAATTCTTTAGCTGCCCAACTATATTTGTATTTATCATTTTCATTCTTGTCAGTTGGAAAAATAAAGCAGGATAACTACTTATATATATGTATCTCTTAAAGGTAATTTATAACTTAAAAATTTATGATATATTTGATATATTTCAACAGTGACTAGGGCTTCTTGTCGTATAAAATTAATATTTATGTCTCCTCGGAAGATATATATTGAGGAATTGAGTTTTAGGTTGTTTGACTAAGACACACAAGGACTTAAATTTAATCCCCATCCAGAAAATAAATACACGTTGAAACCAACACTACCTCTCCAATGAAGCCATTGATATTTAGAAACAATTGTATCGAAACCTGACTCCACAGTGTTCTGCCTGGTGTTTGCTGAACTGAACAGCTGAACTCACCATGTACCGGGGTGTGGGTTACATTACCCACCCAGGGGCCCCAGTGAGATTTCAGAGCAGAAGAACGTATCCACAAAGATCATCCTCCAGCCATAAGAAGATCTTACAGAATTTGCCTTGTCACATTTGTTGCTTGCTTGGGACTTGTCGCCACTTTCCTCTTTCCATTTTGTCCACTTTGGAATGGAACTATAACTCCTGTACCATCCAAGATATCTAAGTACACGGGCTCACAGTTGAAGAGTATTTTTTTTTTCTTGAGAAAGATCTCGTACTTTGAAGGTCATCAGCATCTGGTTTGGATGATACGTAGGTGTGACTTTGGATGATAGACAATCTTGATGGTGAAACAAGACTTTCAACATTTGGGGAAGAAATTAATCCACTTAAAAAGAACATGAACGCAGGATAGAGATTTGGGAAGTATTAGACTGAATGCTTGTATCCACCCAAAGTTTGCATTTCGAAACCCTACGACCCTAGCATGTCTGTATTTAAGGATGGCCTTTAAGTAAGGAATGGTGTTAAAGGTGATCATATAGATCACCGGGTCAGATAGAATTGGTTTCTTCAGAGTAAGGTATGTTAGATCATGTGGAAACTTGTGCTGTTGAGAGGAAGGGGCAGATGCTTGGGGCTTGCCTTAAAATGATTTTAAAGTTGCTGTGATTGAGTGTTGCCAGGGGCAGAGAATTAGATGTGTATTGTTGACTTGTGGTCCCAGTAAGTGAGGAAGAAAAGGCAAAAGAAACATTGTTACAGCTTCTTCCAGGGAAAGCTCCCACCGTGCCTTAGTCTCCTACCTCATGGGGCACGTGCTTCACTTGGCATCCTTCTACAATGCTGTGAGTAGTTTGTGAGCAGCTCTCCAGTCTCTGCCATGTGTTTCCATCTTGACAGCTGCCCATGAACAGAATGTGGCAGGCATTCTAAACTTGTGAGCTAAATAAATTGTTCATCCCTCAAAATGTGACTGGCCAGTATTCTGTTACAGTGATGAATAAGTAACTAAAACATTTGATCTTAAAATTTGCAGCCTCTAGAACTATGAAAAAAATCAGTGGACTTTGTGTTTGTGTGTGGAATTTTGTTATGGCAGTCTGAGCAGAGTAGTAAACTGTAAAACAAACAGATATTTTGGAAGAATTCAAGCAGTATGTGCCAGCAGTATCTCAGTGCTAATTTCTTTTCCTAGATTTAGGATATTTTATTCTGTAATTTCTTTGAACTTGTCCTTTAAAACTTTTGTCCTATCTTCTATTTTTTCCTGCCCTCCCATAATTCTTTGGGTCATATGTCAGCTGCTACAACCAGTCTTCCTTGCCTCTTTGTTTTTTGGTCCTCACTGGCTGTATGGTCAGGTTTATTAGCTTTGTCCTCAAGGTCAAATCGTCTATTCTCAAAATGCTCAAGCTAGTTTCCCATTTTTTTTCCATGTGAATGTTTCATATCCTGGAGTTCCACTTTCAGTGTTTTGTTTCTCTACTGAAATGTTCCTTCATTTCTTGCTTTGCCTTGTTTATCTCTTTACTTGTGCCTTCTTCATAGTCTTTAAGCTTTTTATCCATTAAGATTGTTCTTTCTTGATTATATCCCTTTTGAACTCCATGAACACTCTTGTAAGCCTTGTTTGAACTGTTTGCCATTAGCTCTAATAGGTTTTTTTACTTCATTTCCTGGAAGTTCTGCTGCTTCAGGGCCCATGTTTTCAGCTTCTAGGGAATCAGGTCTTTTTGCAGGTGATTTATTGCCTCATATCCTCATGGTTCTGTTGCTGTGGGCTGTCAATCAGGTCTCTACTCTGCAGATTTTCCTATTAAACTATTTCTTCCCTTGGAATTTCCTTGAGTTCATAAACTAACTATAAACTTACAGTTAGATGGATACTCCCATCTACATTTAAACTTAATATCTACCAGCTATCGATATCTGATAGCAAGATATTGATTCCCATATCTCTTCTCTTCTTAACGTAAATATGATCCATATTACTAATGTTGATTTCTTTACAGATGCATATAGTAATATACCCAAAGCGTTTGTTCAAGGCAACACTAAATTTCTTTTGATAATACAGGAAAAAAAACTACTTTACTGATCTATGTCTAGCTCTAAGTAAACCATTATTGCTTCCCTACTTGCATTATGTGTTGTCTGTGTTATGTGTGCGGGAAACCTCCACATCCAAGACCTTGAATCCTGCTCTCTGGGGAGAGGATGCAACAAGGTCCCTCTTCATTTCTTCTGGCCCAGATTTCTTGGGCCTGCCAGCTCACCGGGACTGTAGCACCATGAACCCAGCAGGCCAGCCTCTTCCTGCCTCTGCATTGCAGCTGGGATGAATCAGCATTCTTCCAAGCTGGAGTCTGGGGGTGCTCCTGGCTGCACATGCAGGTGCCCAAATTGCAGCGGCTCCTGCAAGTTCAGGCGGCTCCCTAAAATAGCATATTTTAGTTGAGTAATTATTTTGAACCTTGTTATATTTTAAACACACTTGATAAAACATACTTGACACATATAAAACAAAATTCAATAATTTTGAATTTTAAAACGTAAAAACATCCGTAATTTAAAGAAAATTGACCAGTGCTGCTGAACTATGAACAAGATATTTCCACTAATAAAAATAGAAATAAAACAATGGACATATGAAATTATTCAGAAATAGAGAGAAGATAAACTAGCACAATAAATATTACTTTTACCCTTTACAAGCTAAAAATAGATACTATGTAACAAATGAATTAAAAATGAATTTATTTCAATAAAAATAAACTTTAGAATATTATATAAAATATAACATATAATAATAAGAATATTAATGAAGGTTATAGTTTCAGAATGTGAAAAAATAGATATAAAACTCCAGTATCATAATCTTATATGATCATCAAACAATGTATGCATGTATCCAAACACCAACTGTATCCCAGGAATATATACAAATATTATCTGTCTCTAAAACTTATAAAACTGAATAACACAGTATATCTGAATAGATTATTTTTGTGGTTTGGACCTACAGCTACGTGGATCGAAAGCTACATGTACCTGTGGATATTGTGTACTGTTAGTGAGCAGGAGAGGCCTGACATAAAGGGCAAACGCTTGGGGCTTGACCTAGAGAAGCGTCTGTTGGCTCTCATAAATCTTTACTCTCATAAATTGTGGATGACAGGTATTTTGCCTCAGCTAGTAAAATGGAAGACAACTATAGAAAACAATATGTATTACACGATGTTGTTGAATTAGATACATATGATATAAATGAGTAGTTGAACAAAAGAATGAATTTAAAAATATGAAATTATTTCAGTTTTGAAATAGAGATATAGAAATCAACTTATTCAATGATGCTTTCTTTAGTATGTACATCATTACTAAAAATGAAGAATACGTGAAGGAATAAAAAAGGCAGGAAGAAGCGAAAAGGGAAAGATAAAGGGAAGAAAAGAAGATATATGTTTACAAATAAAAATTTTCAAACAAGGAGAATATTGCAATTTTATATTTGAAATCTTAAAAAAATGGATATCATGGTCTGAAGTAGATACAGGGGAAGCGTAACTCAACTTTTATCTATTTATCCAAAAAGATACTCTAGTGATATTTTTGGAAATTTGCACAAATGACATCCTATTGTTGAGAGGCTGCCTCAGGGCTTACTATCATCTCTCATGTTATCGAAGTCTGACCAGCAGAGAACAGAAAAGGCCATGGGGAGATATACTTGGATTGTGAGGCCACTTGGAAGTAAGTTTTTAGATAAATCATAAGTTATGGAACACATTATAGTGAATTGGATATATACTGAATGGAAAGAATATTTCACTGATGTTTAGTATTTGTTTAGTGCAGAAAATTTCTTAAATGTTCACTATGTCACGCATGACTATTAAGCCAGTGACCTGGCAATTATCTGGGGACACGAGGTATATGTCAGCTTATGAGCCTCCAGCTGCCTCTTACAAGATCTTCATGCAATTCTTATGGGATTACTTTTTGAAAATATTGTATAATAGATTTCAGAAAAAAAATATTACATATTATGTTAGGCACCAGTTTTGTGAGAAATGCCTGATACACAAAGCTAAGTCCTCGTGTTTTTTCCCCCCACACTCAGTCCACACAATAAAGGTCAACCAAACTGTATTTTCCAATGAAAAAACCAAACTGAACTTAGACAAGGGGTTAAAGAGAATAAGGACATTATGTTGACCTCTATAGAAAACATCATACTAGAATGATGAATGAAAATAAGTTTAACAGCTATGCTAGCAATATTAAAAAATCAAGTTAAAGGACATAATTTTCAGTGGAGAGCTCTCAAAGTATTGTCATATGAATAGAAGTAAATACTCCACCAATAGTCTGTCAGCCCTTAAGTAAAAGCATTAATTTATGCAACAAGTGAGTTAAGATCAGATGATAATAGAGCCCAGAAAGAGACCAGAGAGCTTCAGAGACAAATTGGAAAAGAAAATTACACACGATATAGAACAATAAATGCATTTTCAACTGAACAAAACAGAACAGATGTAGCTGAAAATGGAATCTTTTGCACGACTGGGAAAACACCTATTAAAATTATGTGAATGCAAAGGGAGAAGAAAAACAATATCAAAACAATTAGATGAATTACAGTAGATACGGAACACAAGATGTTTTAACATGTGCACAACTGCAGTTGGTGCCTTGAAGAGCTGGATAGATTTAGCAAAAAATCATTCATCAGAAATAGGTAAAAGTGTCCCAGAAATGAACAGGTTGTACAGTGTTCCAGGAATAATAGTTGCAGAACAATTTGCCCCAAGAAATAACCAGGAAATGTAATTGAAATTGATAAATTAAGTATTGTTGGGCATTCAAGGATGAAAAGAAATTAGAGTCAGGAAATGTCAGAGTAGCCTCAAATGTACTCACAGGAAAGGCCAAAGCTTAATAGCTACAGAAATCAAAGGTAAACTGTAGTCAGGACCTACATATTCAGACAAGCTACACCGACACATGAAAATACAAGACTGCCTCTCTCAGTAAAAAAAAAAAAAAAAAAAGATAAAAATAAGAAAGGACATAATTTACCAATAGGTTCTTCTCAGATCCAAAAGATACTAGAAAAAATTTTTAAAAAACCAGATTTTTATCATGAATCTAGCAAAGCAGTGTATGAACAAAGAAATCAAGAGACTCTGAACCAAATAGAAGTAAAACTACGCCACTGTATAGATGGGATTAATTAAAATATGTAAGATATGCAAATGTATATATTTGGGAGAATGAAAGTGTCACATTAGGCAAATGTTAAAGTAAATTTGTATTGAGACTGGAACTGGAGAGTCCCTGAGCAGGAGAAGCTAGCCAGTCCCTGAATATAACAGGAGCATTGCTAATCCTTTTTTGTTCGTTTGTTTGTTTTTGCTAATTGTAAGTAGATGTGACACTTTATTTAGGCCACTTCTGGTAAGTCCTTGTTTTAGGGAAGAAGTCAAGCTCAGCCAATCAGACTCTACAAACAAATTTACAGTTATGTAATGAAGGATTTGGCCAAAATTAATCAAATAAGGCAGTTGTATAGTTGTAACCTAATATTGTTCAATGTCCCACGCTTAACAGCCTCTCTTCCCTGATCTCAGAAAATCTATCAAAACACTTCCCCAATTTCTGGATAGCTGTTTGCTCAAGTAAACTTTACTTAATATACTTTAGAATAAACATATACTTTTCGAAAAGTAAAATAATTCCCCATACTTTATGTGACTTCAAGATACCACAGTCACTAAGAAATGATACAATTATTAAAATACAATTATTTTGTAATTTAACATTGAGCACAGTGAGGCCTATAACTACAATCGCTTGCAGTTGGCCTTTTTCATGTCTTTGAGGACATCACACCATTTATTGTTTATTGGAACCACAAGAGCTGACAACGCTGAAGAATTTCTTCCCAGACCTACTTCGTGTGCGCATGTTTGGGATAAGCAATTGTCATTGAATAAGGACCAAGTCTTCAGGTTTGACAAGTACTGTGCTCAAGAGATGCTGAGCTAATAAAGACATTATGTGCAATAGAAACAGAATCTTGGAATATCTAATATTATGCATTGATATATTCAGAATTCTAAGATTCTTTAAAATTTATGCATTATAGAACAAACAGTTAAGTGGTCATGACACTATATGTTTTAATATAAAGTTCAATAGTATTTTCTTTGTGGAGAAATGAACATAACATATCCCTATTGTAGGAGAAGCAATGTTAAATAAGCTTTTCATTAAAAATAATATCAAATGTATATTTAAGAAAATGGTTGTTTATTGCATACTTTTCTAATTGCATAGCAGTTAATTCCCTGTTTTTACATTCTAAATTTCCTCCGAGCTTAAGCCACTAAACATGGAACCTAATAGTATGCTTTCTTGATTCTTGAGTTTTATTCTTGTATTCTCAAACTTCTAACAAATTAAAAGAGAACATACCATCTTTAATTTATGCACAGAGATTTGCCAAACTACGGAGTTTTCAATTTTGTTTTCGAGAGCTTTGTTACCTATTTGGTGCTATAATCTTCCCAATCATTTATAATCAGAATTTCACTTTTCTTTCTCCTCCCCATTTTATTGAAAATACAACTGTTGAGGTAGGCTCTCCTTATCTTTTTGGAAACTCCTATCAAAACTTGAAAACTTTCAATAAATTTCACTCTTGTGCTATAGCTAAGACTTTTTTTTCAAATCTTTTTGGAAAAATAATCATGAATGTGTGTTTAATCAGAAGAAAAGAATAAATGTAAACTACTGAGAAAGATAATCAGAAAGAACAGAGGACATTGACTTTTTATAGATGTGATGTTTCATCTTGTCAGCATGATTCGATTGAGAAATACATAAGAGACCTGTAAAACATAATTCTGGGTGAGTCTGTGTGTGAGTTTGCTGAGAGGATTGGATCACAAGGGCTCGGTCCTGTCTTTCCACTTCCTGGCTGTCAGAAGGTGAGCAACTTTCCACTTGCTGGCTGTCAGGAAGTGAGTGTCTTTTCATCGTCATGCTCGTTGTCATGCAGTGATGTTTTTGTCCCCAAGCTAGCTCATCAGGGACTGAAATCTGTGACATCAGGAGCAAAAATAAAATTTCAATTCTTTAAATTGTGCATGTTAGGAAGCTTGTCCTAAAATTAGAAAGCTGATGAACACAATAGATACATATATCTTTTTATATTTTCACTACTGGGCAGGCTACAATAAAACTAACGAGTATGTTACAGTATTTGCCACAGAATGTATTAGCTACTCCATAAGTGTTTATTGATAGAAGAATCAAGAAAAGTGGAGAACTTGTGGAAAAACACCCAAAATATTTTCCTTCCAAAATTTTTACAAATGGCAAATATTTCTATGAAAATTTTTGAGAATCTGGTAATTAATGAATGGTTAAGGACAATTCAAGGAGTATAGATCAAAGGGAGACAAAGGCAGAGCCTTGGAGAGTATGGAGTTGTGTTGTATTCTAATTTGATTTAATGTTACCTCTCTCTCTGTAGAAAGAAACACCTGTCAAATTCCAGTCTTATAATCCTGAGAGTTTTGGGAAATAATGTTAACTACCACTGGAATGTACAAAACGTATTTCAACTATGCTTAAATTAAATCCCTACGTAATGGCCATACTTTGATCTAAAACTGAGTGAAAGGTTCTTATCTCAGAGCTTTTTAATTTTTTTTTTCTCTGTCCTGACCTGACTCCAAACTCAATCTATGGAAACAGTTTGATTAACAAAGAATTTCTCAAAAAGAAGCAACAAACCTTCAAAATCATGTAATTGTTCAACATTGCAGCTGCTTAAGTTGGCATTTCCATATAAAGCACAAAGGAAATTGAACATCCCTAAAGAAAAAAAAAACCTAGAAAATGAGAGAGTCGTAGGTTTCTATAGGCTGTCATGTATTTGTGGAAGTCTAGATGATACTTATACAGTGCTAGAAACATTTCAAGAAAATCACAGGAAAGCCCAATATTTGTTCACCTCTGCCTGGTTTTTAGGTTCTGTAGAGAAGCAATAAATGAATGATAAGAAAAATGTACAAATGCCTTTGTGAGTGCTAAAAGCATGCCTCAAATTGCACAGAGAATTGCTCATAAAATATGCAGAGATGTTCTAGTTTCAAACAGGAACTCAAAGTAGATCACTGTTTATCACTAGCAAATCCAGCAAAAATTTCAGTATTTTCACCAAACAAACAAAAAAAACTTCAGAATTAAAAAAAAACACCTAACAACAACAAAGTCTAAGAAGGTCTGATTTTCAACATGGTTTTGTCATGTCAATGAAGAAGTTACAGGACACATATTTTAAAACTATGTCTCACACAGAGAGAAAACATGGTGGCTTTTCATGTTTGAGACAAACACTTAAGGGACTATCTATAAACTGTAGGAAATTATAATAAAATCACTCAGTAAAGAATACAAAGGGAAATTATTTCAAAATATTTGGAGCTAAATGAAATGTATGAAGTTAAAGTTCTGAAGTTTAAGAATGTAAAGAAAGATTCACAAAAAGTTCAATAACAGATTTCAGTCAGGAGCACAGTGAATTTTCAAGCAAAAGATCAACTGAACTGTGTCAGATGGAGGAACAGAAAGAACTAATAGGGAGATAAAATGAGTTTCAGAGTTTTCTGTGAGGCCATAAAATCTAGCAACAAATGTAAAACGGGCTTCATAGAAGAGAACAAAAAGAGAAAGAAAAAATATCTGTGTAAACATGGTTGACAAATTTCCAACTTTTTTGAGCTTTCTTTTACATCTATGAAGCTTAGCAAACTAAACACAGCTAGACACATCGTAGAAAAGTTGACTCGATGGGACGTGAAGACAAATCTTAAATATCACATGTGAAAACCGCTAACTAAATTTTATCATTTATGGCTTGTGTATAAAATGACCCCCAAAGTCTCTTAGTTTTATAAAGTGATTGAATCATGGGGTTGGTAGACTCATTGCTGGATCAATCATTGCTTTCACTTGTTACTTATACGTGGGGCGTGGTCTGGACGAGTGGGTCACAGGGCCCGAGGCCAGGAAGGATGTCTTCTTGTTTCCAGCACCTAAACCGTGAGCTTTCTCTGCTTCCTGGATACCGTGCCCTGAGCACTTTTCCCTCACGCCCTCGTCTTCCGCCATAGAAGCCATCGCGTGAACTGAGACTTCTAAACTGTGTCCTAAATTAATCTCTTCTCTGTTAAGCTGTGTCAGGTGCTGTGTCAAGTCATATAAGAATATCTCAATAAACATATCGTTAAACAAATCTATACATGAGAACATAAAATATAACATTTATAGGAATTATTTGAGAAAATAATCAGAAAATGACTTTTTTTTAGTATCCGAGAGTACTGTTTTTAATAGGTAGAGCAAAGCGTAATGGAAGCATTAATCATTTTCACTTGAATACTCAGCAATTTCTGAATTCACTTATGTTTGCTTCGGCTTTCTGGAGAGACATGTCTGCACTTTACCCTTGAATGACATTTTAAATAATTAGGCATTTTTGTGGCCTCTGATGATTGCTCAGAAAGTGGCCAAGAAAATAAAAACCAAGTAAGTAACATTTTTAGAAATATGGGAAGAAAGTGCATTTCTTTTAGAAAAGTATTCTACTGGACTAAAAATGAAAAAAATACATTGAAATTTGAGGATTTCTCCCTATTACCTACAGTATGCTATTTTTCAGTGTAAAAAGGTTTTGAATTAGGCTATAATATCATAAGCAGAAAGAGACTCTCTCAAAAGTACCCGGGAGCTATACAACATGGAAATGGACTCTAAACATAATATTTAGAAAATAGTTGCTTTCCTTCAAATGGAGCAGAAATGCATCTGTCTTTTAAGATGTACTGCATTAGATGTTCTCCCATTTCTGTCTGAAAACATTTCCTTTTGCATCTATATATTCTAGTCACTTTGAGACACAAAGATGAGAGACCGTTCTATAGATTGAATAAATGGCCAATTCTTGAACCATCACTGAAAATTCAGTGTTCATGCGAAATGGAAAAAAAAAGTACCTCCAATCCTTTTTTTAAGACAGAAGCAGTCCTATGACAAATAGGAAGAAGTTAGACTTTTGTTCAGTGTTTTTAATGCAAAAAGTACAATTTTAGGCAAGAAGTAATAAAAATATAGTTTTATTTTGCACAGAAGCCACACACTTTGAGAGACCCGTCCCGGGTTCCTGCTCATACTTTGTTTCCCAGTTCGGGATTGGGGGAGGATCACGATATCTGTGCTTCTAATGATGTCCCCACTGTTGACAATTTCACTTTAAAGCACATTTTAGCAATGACTCCATTGGTACATGGGCTTTGCAGTAATCTAAAGTGATCTTCTATTTTAAAATAGAAGGGGATAGATTGCTGAGTTGTCTCTTTATCATTATATAACTTACTCATTAAGAACTTGTAAGACATTCAAATAATGTACCTGTTACAGTTCCTCTTAATGTCCGTCACTGCACACTTCATTAGAGTCTTTTTATTGCTGAAGACCCAAATATACACACAGCAAGTGAGGCTGGGCAGGACTTCCCTCACAAGGCTTGTAGACTGAACTCTGTGAGTCACCATTCTGATGGGCACATGCCTACGCCACAGATTAGTCTCAACATTAGCTGGCACTACTTTTTAACATGGAGTTTCAGGACATTTTAAATCTTAGTTATATTTATTGAGTAATTGAATACTTTAAAACCATATTCAGTTAAATTATTCTTGATTTTAAGAATGAATGCTAGAAATGATCTATAGATAGTTTCACAACTAATATCGAATCAATGCTCTTTTCTAATAAAGAAAGGCCTAGCTTCCATGGCTGATGGGCAACGGCAAAGAACAGGTCTCAGAGGGCGTAGGCTGTGATGTAGGATGCAGCTTCTTCTTGCTATTTCCTAGATTTTCTTTTTATTTTGGAGACAGGGTCTTACTCTGTAGCCCAGGCTGCTTCTAAACTCACTGGTGTAGCTCAGGCTGACCTTAGACTCAGAGTAATCCACCTGCCTCGGCCTCCTGAGTCCTGAAACTAAAGGCATGTGACACCACACCCAGCTTTGTATGGCGCTGGGGAATCAAACTCAGGGCCTTGCACTTGCAAGGCAAGTGCTTTAACCACTGTGCCATTCCACTAGCCTGGTGTTTCCTAGTTTTGTGATATAGGGTATATTGCTTAACTTTACTGATGTATGAAATAATTATTTTTTTACATTTAAATAAATCAGTGTATGTTAAGATTGAAATTAATTGTTTTCCAAATAGTGAGCCTACTACACACTCAATTATTATTTATCCTGTACACACGAGAAACAGGTAGTCTTCCTGTGCGTTCGTATTTTCATAATTACTTGCAGGTTAAGATATATTTATTTTTCCTTAGCATTTTATATTTAATGCTTTATATTTAGATCAAAGAACATTTTTTCAGATATATAGAATTTCTAAAACTTCCCCCCCACCCCCATTTTATGGATACGTGTAAGTGCAAAATTTAAGGTTTACATCGATCCTGAGCATTTTGTGCACATTCTTATCTTGGCAAGGTAACAAGACCTTCCCCGCTCTCCCTTTGACCCTCCCTCTACCCATCACCCCATCCCAACCCTCTCCCCCAGTTCCCATTATTTTCCACTTTAAGTTCTATGAGATAATTGTGATCTGGGTTTCTCACATCAGAGAAACCATTCAATATTTCACCTTCTGCTTCTGATTCACTTCACTTATTTATGCTTTTATTTGTATTAATACATTTCCTATCTGTATTTTATCATAAGTAAATATATTCCAATAGATTAATTTACGTTGAATACTATAAAGCGTTGTAAACAAAGCTTAGCTCTTTATACAAATGTCTCCAGTTGGAAGAAATTAATGGACCATAAGAAAAAAAGTCTCCAAATTGTGATGTAGGAGGTGTGTGTGGTATTCTAATGCACTTCATGGGAGAGAAAACAATATAGGCAAAGTTCCTGAACTTGTAAATAATCAAAGCTCATTTTAATCAGTACTCTACAGCATATTTCTGCAACATAATAGCTGAGTAAAGGTAGCCTTACTGCCACATAGAAAACAAAACAAAACAAAACACAACATATAACGATTATTTTGTAGCTTTCGTGCTTTCCTCTTTATCTATTTTGTTAGCAAAAGCAAATTTCTCTTTCAAAACAAAACATAATGCTTCAAAATAAAAGGCAAGAAAAAGACTATACATTGTTTACCAGGAAGCAAGTCTATTTTTCCATGCATAAAATTAAATGTCATACTATCGTGCAAATCTTCCCTTTTACTACATACTGTTGAACTACGTTCCCTTGTTATTTATACTACTTAAGACTTGCTAAAGCAACTCCAACTTTCAGAACAATCATTTCATCATGAAATCCATAAAATGTAAAATTGTTTCTATTGTCAATGTTAAAGATATGCGATTTTGCTCAACGTTTGACAAATGTAACTTTTGGTCCATAAAAGCAATCTGTTTCCTTTTATTCCAGAATTTTTTAGACACTCTGGATAGGGACAGCTAATAGTCTCCCAAGTGAGACTTTATCTATTCAGCTCTTCAGTCACCCGTTTATACCATTTCCTGTGTATTCAACACTGCTCTAATGCACAGCCCCTTTCTAAGGAGAGTCAACCCGAGGAACCAGGAAAAACTTGAACAAATCAATTGTAACTGTAGGAAAGTTAACCCAGTGCTTTACTGAGGGACTTAAACAGGTCTGCAAACAGAATTAGAGTTTTTGCTTTGCATGGAATTCTGCAGGTGTCTTGTGAGATTTCATTTAATTGAAATGTTTTAAATGGAATTGAGTACCTCAAACAAAAAACTCTCAGTCATATGACCGTGGGTAAAGACAGGGCTGTGTTGCAGACTAGATTAATGGTTTTAAATTACCAAACATAAATGAATCCATAATGTTAGTGCAGTTATAGTTCTTTTTTTCCTGACATATTGTTTTAAAAAATAAAAGCAATGTTTTCTTTAAATTGTTTCCCATACAATAATATGATTACCAATGCACGTTTTTACACTTAGCTACAGTTGTAGCTGCTTTATCATTTGCACAAAATATTTCCAGTTATGTAATGCACACAATAATATGGGTCTTCATTGAATAAAACGTTATTTCTCTTTACTTTTGCCTGTTTGAAAAATAAATTGAAATTGGTTGAAATGTTACTTCTTTTTCTTTATTGTTAGCTGACAGAAGGAGGAAGGGAGAATGGATGAAGTCGGGAAAACTAGACACAATTATGCATGAGATACTTTATGAAAGTTTGGTTTTGTTAAAAGAAGGAAAGTTCTAAAGCAAGCACAATGCCTCATTATTAGGCTCAAAATATTCTATCTGAGGCCAGTGCATTAGGAAAGGAAAAGAATTTTTGAAGACTTCACTAAAAACTTAGATAATATTATAATTAAAGTTAAAATAAGCTCCTCGGTTGCAATAAATGCCTACCAGCCAGCAATGTGCTCTAAGATAGTTTTTTAAAAAGTTTATCCACAAACTCGTATTAATAATACAGTGAACTGAAGTAATGAAAGTTTGTCTGTTACATATTGGCTGTTGAATCATTTGACCGACATCTAAATATTTCTTTGTCAAATGTATATTCCAGTGATAGCACAGTGAACATTAACCTTTCTAAGACATGCCAATGTAGGTAATAAAGTGCTTTCCATTGAATATTAACTTTGCAGGTTGCCTTTTATCGTGATTATTTTTGTATTTGCTTTTTTCTCTACTATTATTTGTTTTAGTGCTTAAGTTTTTTATTATACCATGTATCTTTTCATATTGATTTGAAATAATCTATAAAACTTTTAAAAACTCTACGTTGGGTTCTACTTTTATCCTTCCTCACAACACAATTCATAGGCTTGTATATTTTTGTGTCATTCACAAGTAGTAGCCTGAGTAACTGAAAACAGGATTTTGGTGAATTTCTGACACAGATGTTTGTTAATACATGATTTTTGGATTTTAAAACATTAATTAATTTAAATGTAAAGGTTGGAAATACTGATAAATACATTAAACTTGTTATTCATTTTTATCAGAAATGTATTTTCAGCTTTCCTATTAACTTTGTCAATAGGAAAGATATTGACTTTCTTACTGAATGAGTAATAATTTTGTCTATACAAAAGTGTGTTGTCTAGAAGTCGAATTATGAGGAAGTGAGGTGGAGAAATTTGCTCTTTCCATAAGCTTGCTTAATGTTTTTCTTCTTTGTTGTCAATTACTAAGAGAAATTTATGAAACTTTAAGTATTTTATGGAATTATCACATTTCCTCAATAGGTCAGGAGAGTGCCAGCCCAGGAGTGTCTTTTGCAGATCAATTAATCATCTTGTTAGTGAAATTTTCTTGCAACTTTTTATACTCACTAAAATATTCTTGTTCACATGACAATTTTGAGATTATCCTACTCCATGCTAAAATGTTATGACAATGTATTTTGTTGTAGAGACAGTATGTTATTAGATCATGACTTTACCCAGGGTCAAGTACATATTTCTCAAGAAACATTTTATTTCCTTTTGAGCTATGTCTCCCTATGTTGCCAAGGTTGGTCTTGAACTCGTAGGTTCAACTGATTCTCCTTTGTGAGCCAACCAGTGCAAAGAGCTATTAAATTAATCTCAAGGAAATGCTATGGTGGATAAAGAAAGATAATAACAGTGGAAACATAGAAACTTGAAGAGATGTAATGGATGTTAAAATCGATGTTAAAGAGTAGAAAGTTCATTTTATAATTTGTGAGCTTAGGGTTAATCGAGATGAAGTAGCCCAACATTGCTACTAGCCTCTGCCGGGAGCCAACAGAGCCCAGGACTAAAGACAAGATACAATTTGTTACAGACAAAAATAAATAGGGGACTAGCTGGTATAAATAGATTTGATAGGTGAGAGTGGAATTTCATAAAAGATAGACCACTAACTGCATTGCAGAGTCTAAGTGTTCTTTCTGTGTCAGGGTTATGAAATACTAGAGGATAACAAAAATGGACTGGGCACCATCGAAGTTTATTTTAATCTCATTAGAGTGGATAAATATTTTATTTTTATCATGAAAGAGGAGTCAAGAGGCTTTAAGCTGGCAATGCCATGCTAACCACCATCCCAGAATTAGGAGGAAGGTGATAACAAGATTGGTAACTACATGTTTTCACCCGACGAAGACTGAATATAATTTTGACAGTGTTGCAGGGACTCACAAGAGAGATGAAGGCCAGAGTTGATAAAATGAGTAGGGGGATGGAAGAATAGCATAGAGGTTACAGCACTTGCCTAGCAAACCCAAGGACCTGGGTTCAACTCCCAAGCATCACATAAGCTGGGCCTGGTTGTGCATACCTCTAGTCCCAGCACTCAGGAGCCTGAGGCAGGAGGATTATTGTGAGTTCTATGCTAGCTTAGGCTATATAATGAGTTTAGGACCAGCCTAGACTACAAAGTAAGACTCTGTCTCAAAAAATAATAATAGTCAAGAAGAGGTAACACAATCAGCAAATGTTAATAAGTTTTTGTCAAAGGAAGGTTAATACTTTAATAAGAAACAGTGCCAACAGAGCTTTACTTATAAGAGTAAAAGAAATTATGAGAAGATAAGGTTTAATTTTTAAATTGTATATAGGTATTAGCCAATAGGTTAGTGTTTACTTATGAGATGTATAAAAATATTGAAAAAATTGAGAGTCATTACTATGAGAAATTGTAGTTGACACTATGGAAGCTCATAATTCCATTCAGATGGTATCACCCGCAGAGTGCAAAGGTATAATGGCAAAAGTCCGAGATGCATCCTAGAGATCGGCTTGTCAGAGAGCAGCACATTGTATAAAGAAACAGTGCGAGAGCACAGCTGATTGTGGGTGAAATGACTTCAGCCAATACAACAGGCAAGTTTGGGAGCATGAGAAGGGTGTCAAAGGGTCAAAAGCGACAGAAAGGAAATAAAATGAAAAAGGAAGCTCACTGATGATGAGGTGCGGGCTTACGTTCAGGGCAGTGAAGGGAGTGAAATCCCAACGACAGTCAACTTAGGCGTCGCTGCTCCCCAGGTAAGCAGTTCAGGCAAGCGTGCCCTATGTCCAGCGAGGTGTACTCAAGCAGGACAAACGGAACATTCTAAAGACAAGTGTACTAATTTATAATCTTTCAATAAACTGCTGTATTATGTAGTTTCAAAAATGTATGCTGCCTAAGAATAGCTAGAACTATAGAATTAGCTTAGTGCCGCATAATTTAATATGGAAAAATAGATATAATTAAAATAATCCTAAATTCAAAAGACAGAAAAGGTCTTGTGATTACACAAAATGTCATTATGCAGTATTCTATTTTGAGAAGTGCTCTTATATTCAAACAAGTAATTTTGTATGTTTTCAAAACTGTTTATGATGAATACAAATAAATGTCAAATGATGAAATTACTAAGGTCTGTTTGCTACTTCAATAATAATATGTTTATTGAAGTAAAATTATATAAAAGTTACATGTTATTGTAGCTATGTAAACCACTTAATGCAAAATATAGAATTTATATTTTTATTTAATAATACTAATATAAAGGCTCTACATATAAGTGGCATACTTGTGTAACACTGATGCACATAAGATACAAACATGTTTATATTATCATTAAAATTCCTGCCCTGTCAGAGACAACTATTTCTTATTTCTAGAAAATCAGATTAGTTATTTTTATTTTGACTTTATATTTATGTGGGGTCATTTATAATGTATGAATTTTGCCTAATGTCCTTTGTTTAGCACAATGATTTTAAAGATTCATTTATGCTGTTACGTGGTATTTCTGTTTGGAGGGAAGAAATATTCTGATTTATTTAAATGCCAACATTTGAATATAGATTTTTCTGCTGATGGATGCTTAGATAGTTTCCAAGTTTGACTGTGATGATTAAGACTGCTATTAATGTTCGCGTAAAATTATTGCAGTTAAAAAGAAGTTCCTCAAAATTGAACAGAAATTTTACACTCCAATTCACAATATGTTGGAGATACTGTGTTTATTAATGTCTTGGTTACTTTCTTGCTGTAGTGATAAAATATTTGACATCCAGAAATTAAGGGAGGAAAGATTTATTTAGCTCAGGTTTTCAGTAGGTCTCACACTTGCAGTTCATTAACAAGGCAGCTGGCAACCGTGAACGCACACACGGCACAGGCAGGAGTTCTGCTCGCCCCGTAGCTGACCGGAGCCAAGTAAAGAGGAGCAAGTTAGTAGCAGGAGATGCGGGCGAGGCTAGAGCTTTCCTAGAAAGAAGCAGTGACTATGTTCTTCCTTTACTTAGTTCAAGCTGCCAGGTGGTCTCCTCACACCCAACGTGGGTGCCCCTCTCTCACTTTCTGGCCCACAAGTCAGTAACAGACACCTGAAAGCTCTCCTCTAAATCTCCACACGTTGACAGTTTCTCTAGTCAAATCCTGAGCATCCACCCTTCCAGCCAGACCCTACCTCTCAATGACACACAGTTCTACAGTTATCACACAGTATCTAAACACGTGAGACTTTGAGGGACTCTCCAGATCCAGTCTACACCAGTCAACACTTATTGGCAACACTTGTTTTGCTTGTAGCCATTGTAGAGTTACTTTTCTTTTACTCAAAATGGATTGTACTGGGCAATTTTGTGTTCATTTTTGAATCATTAAAATATAATTGTATAGTATGTATTTTTCATGATTAGTTGGCAGTTCATATGTTTATATTGATTCAAAGGAGATTTTAGAATCATATCACATATCTGATTCATTCCTGGGTGATATGAATTACCCTTTTGTTTTTCCTTTCCTTCCATTTCTCCACTAGATCTTCTGGTGACACTGTATCTTCTTGTACAGGGTCTTCTAGTAATATCAGACACTCAATTAATATCTTCTTTGTGTGATTCCTCAGGCATGTAGTAGTTGGTCTTCTGTGTATGCGTGTCTGTGTCTATCTCCATGTCTTTGTGTTCATGAGTTTTGGGGCAATTTGATTTTACTTCAAATTTAAAACACGAAAGTAAAAAATGGTAATTCATCAAGTCTGTAGAATATTAGAAGGGAGCTAAAATCTTAATAATAATTTTTAAATATGTGAACATTTTTATCTCCAAGAATTTAAGCCATTAGTGGCTATTAACTATTTTTGTGGTTTACATGCATTTTGATAATTTGCTATGTAAAGATCTTGTACATTTTGCAAATAACATGTTACTAGGCTTTAGTTATTTCCATTTTATATTTTAAATGATGATGCATGTATTATGCACATAACCATTATGTTGCATGAGTTGGCTATCTGAATTATATCTGTAAATATATCAATCTGATTTTTTGGTATCTATGCATATTAAACTTATAATTTACACGCACTGTTGAGCAACATAAAAGAGGATGTCCAGCAGAAGACCAAGTTAACACAAAACAGTGATAAAAAATTTTCTTCAGAGAGAGCAAGAAAGGTCTTTAGGAAGAGGAAGGCCAGGGAGTGAAGCAAGGGCTAACATATTGCTTTCAAGTGAAATCCACGGGCTCTTAGAGTAGCTGGGTGTTCATTTTTAAGTTCCTACTGTGTACAAGATATTTCACTGAATTTTGTATTAACCTACAACAGGGGTTTGGTCTGTAACCACGTCTGATAAACAGGATCTGACATCCAGGACCCAATCCTGACAGAATTTGATTTATAGCAACTGTCTTTTCTACCTGATGAGCAACTATTTACCCAGAGACTAGGACAACTCCAAAGAAAACGGGTCAGCAGAATGGTCAGCGCACGCTACTCCTGTTACATTCATTCTTCTCTCCTGTACTGGAAAAGTATGACTAAAGCTAATATGTGAATACTGATAGGAATCTTAAAAATATGTGTCTGCTCCCATTTGAATTTTATACTCCACTTTAAATTATTTCCTTCAGAAAAGAATATACAATACATATTTTGCTTATCATCTTTAATTTTGAATGTAGTAATGATAATTCTTTTCTACTTAAGAATACAATTGGAACTTATACTCAATTTTAATATGAATAACCAATTTATTGAAATAATAGTAAATCACATATATGCTACATATAATCATTTTGTATTAACTGGATGGCCTATACCCAAGAGCACAATGAAATAAGTTCATAAGTGATTTTGTAGCAATTCAAAAGCAGCATAACAGAAACATTAATACATTTTAGAATAGTTTCTAGAAATGTTTTCAAAAAACCATAGGTCAGCACATAGTTTAAAAGTTAAATATGCCATTTAAAAAGTACGGTAGCATGGTATTTGTTTGCACTCACAGTTCACGTGTTGAATTTTCCTCCTGATGTGGTGACATCTGCAGAAAGGGACTGTTGAAGGATGATTACATGCCACAGGCAGTACTATCACAAATGGAAGCCATGTCCCCCTACAAAAGAGACCTCAGGGACGCGCCTCCTTCCCTCCAGTATGTGCAAACACAGCTGGTGCCCAGGACTGGGAAGTTGACCCGACCTCCCCAGACAGCGAACCTGCCCAACCCCTAACCTCAGGCTCCAGAACTTTGAGAAATAAGTAGCCTGTGTTCATAAGACACCTCGTCTGTTGTTATAACAGTTCAAACTCACGAAAACAGAAGACATTCTTGTTCTCACCTGGTTGTCTGAAGAAAACGTTTCCGGAGAAATGACAAATTTTTGAGCCACATATAATCATGATTCCTGTAGTCTTGGTTTCTGTTTTAGAATACCTCACTGCTCCTCGACTTACTGTTTGACTGTTCCCATTCTCCAGCCTGCTAGCTTCATAAACCTACAAGTTGTAGGTTTATGATCATCTAGAAACAACGGATATATCCCGGTGAAATGTTTTGTAGGTAGGCATTCTTTAAAATTTCATTGTCCACATCTTAATTTTCTGAGTAACTTCATTAATTAACATGTTTGAGGACTCAAATCCTTGTGGACATCCCCAGCAAAAAACACCCTTTCAGACCAGTGCCTATCCCAACTGCCTACGAAGAACATTTATCTCATGTTTTTGGTGTAACGTTCTTTTCACAATTTGGTTTTTAGCTTTTCTTTTTTTTTTTTTTACAAAGGATTAAGATATTAAAGCCTATAGCTATTTTATCTTTGTTGAATAATATGAAAATCACTAACATTTCTAAATCAGACTTCAATATATTCTTAGTCCAATTTTTAATCTGTCATTAATTATCAATATTGAAGTGAGCAAGCTTCAAATGTACTAGTGAAGGCAGCTTATCACATATGTAATCTGTAAGGCTTTCCCTGCTCTTGTTAATTGGGTTTCTGTTTCACATCATGTGGGGGGTTTAAGAGTCTTATTAATAGTTTTACGTTTGATTGTCATGTAGTCATATTTATAAATTCAAAGGCCTTTTATGATATCATATAGTGAGTTCATTAGATGAATTTCCGGTAATGGAAAAGACCAGTTTAAGTATTTTACTTCTACTCTTCCAAATTTCAACAAATTCCAACAATAACTATCAACGCTTTCCCTTTGATATTCTGCTTGCTTAATTTCTCAGGACAGTGTCACCTCCACCCGATTATATTGGTAATCTTTTCTCTTTTAACTGGTACTAGAATTTTTATTTTTTATATTAGCAATACCTTAAAAGTTAGTTCACTACCAATTTTCTGCTATCCCCCATTCATTTGTTTCATATTTTAAAGTTAATATTTGTTGCTAAAGTCACAATATCACAAAAATCCTTAACAACTTATACTCAAAATACAAATCATCTTAGTCTAGTCATAAATTAATCACAATACAAACAATCACTTTCACTTTTTCCAGTGACATTTTTACTAAATATTGTCTTAGACACTGTGATTCATAGTTATAAAAGATAATTCCCTCGCTGTCAGCTGTTATTATGACAGATTGAATTGTTAAAATAGATGATATGAGTCATAGATGGTATTCACCTCCAAATGTTCCAATGTTAAATAGAGTAGAAGTATAATACATCAAGACGAGATTGTTTTCTCAGAGAAGTGTGAAAACAGTAACTCTCGAAAAGCATCCTCTTTTAGAAAACAAGACATATTTTGAACTCAGTATAATAGCGATGGAGGCCTACTGCACAGACGAATGTTTTAGTGATGAAACATATTTATACATATATTTTTTCTTTCTTTCTTTTTTTGCTTTTTAGTTCACATAGCTTATAAGAGTGCCATCATCCTCTGGCCTGTCAAACCCATAATTCATAAATGCCACGCTTAATAAAATCTGGAGCTCTCAGCTAAATCCTGATAAAATCAGTTTATGGAGTTTCCCTTTGCCACTATCAAAGAGCTATTAGCAATCTCAGTAGCGTATCTGGTCTAAATCATTAGAACATTTACTTGAAGCTCTGTGCTAAGTCAGTCATTTCTTCTTGGCTTCCCTACCGGTGAGTGGAGAGCTTCAGATGTGTATTTTATCTTCTCCACAGAGTGAGGTGAGTTTTGAAAAAACGATTATTAAATCTTCCAAACATTGAGTATAAAGTTAGCCTAGTTCTTGATTTGTCTGTCATTCGTCAATTATTCTAGATGCAGAAATCCTTGATAGGAAATACTATGGATGTGTAAAGATCACAACTTTTCCTTTCATGAACTCTGCATTTGAATCCTAACTCTGACACTAACTACTTGTAAGAGCTTGGAGGGATTTCTGAATTTCCTTTGCTTGAGTTACCCCATTGGGTAGCCAGGTATATTAATTCTATCTGTTTTAGAAGGTCAAAGAGTATCAAATGAGTCGCTGCAGCTGCAGCATTTAGAAGATGAATAGGTCATTTTAACTTCTAAGGAATGACCAATGACCTAGACCACCTTGAGTTCCAATTTAAGTAATTTCAGACCTCTTTGTACTCTGTCCATTTTCAAGCACTTCATGTCTCCTGAGCCTTGGGTTTTGGTAATTCTGTTAATAGGATCTGACTTTAATTTTCACCCATTATTTTCTACAACTAAGATTTGTTGCTATTTTAAATCCTTTGATGCCAACCAACCCCTGTACTGATATCTCCAACTGAAATTAACAGAAAATTGAAACATTAGGCTTAATTTAATCACTTCATAAAGTTAGTCTATGCTGGGAAATGTCTGCTTACTTTAACAATAGATTTATATTTCTCCTTTTTTTGTTAAGGATTAGCAGGCAATGCAGTTTTACACTTAGACACCAGACTCTTTTCAACTTACAGATTCATTTTGGAAGACTGCCCATCTATATTGCTGGTAGGCACTAAATTAATTCATTTGGGCCTTGATTCAGCTGTGTTTGCTCAGGCAAAATTTCTGCCTGAAGTTCCATTGACTCTGAGGTCAATAAAATCTTTGCATATATAAATTCTGATGAGTCAGGTCTTGAATAAGTACCTTGCAGCTCCTCTCAGCTTGATTCCTATCATTGAGTAACCAAGTGGCATTTGATGAAAGATTTCAATTGATGTTTTGAGGAAAGAACCTATCCATTTAGTAGAATTCTTGAAATTAAATGAAAGATAAAGGTTATATCCTTTTGAATACTTTTCTTCAATTTTTGACTTTTAAAGAATACTAAATGGATTTTGCTAAAAATAATTACGGTGTCATTCCGTCACCACCAATGTCTTGCAATGTAAACTCCTTATGGGTATGGTGTGATAAGTCATCAAATCATTCTTGGTACTTGTGCTGAATGCGCAAGCAGTGAATTGGATCATTTACTTGTTACATTTTAAGAAGATAACATACAATACTATTGACTTGTGTTGTGTTGTGAAACATGTGCTATGTTCTCTTATAACTTTAGGAAGATGAGACTGAATGAGGTCTAATGAGGAAGGTGATTGCAGTATTTCCGATGGAAAGCTTAAAAGCATCTCCATAGCAAAGGCTTCCATGTACGTAAATGTGTACAAACCCAGAGATATAACTAAATGGTGTGATATACGTGATGAGAATATCAAGATTCAAATCTTAAATAGATGAAAATATTGCTATTTCACATTCAAATCTGTGAAGAGAAGTTGGAATTTCAAAACACATACAAGCAGTAAGGCAGTTTTCTAGGATAAAGATAAGTATGGATATGTTGGGCCTTTGAACTTTCTGGAATATGCCCTGAGGGTTTCACACATGGCTTATAAGTCAATCAGAAAGTAAGAAAGAATTCACTGATGTATGATCTGAGGATGGCTTAATTGCATGGTCTATTTTGAAAGGTCAGGTAGGGCCTTGAGTCATGGGGCATGCCTGTAATCTCTAGGAAAGTGAGGCTATAGGATTGCAAGTAGAAGGTCAGACTGCAATTTTGGTGACTTTGTGAAATTTTGTCTCAAAAGCAAACAAGCAAACAATAAAAAGGCTGGAAATGTAGCATAGGGCAAGGCCCTGGGTTCAATACCCAGTATTAAAAAATGAAAATTAAACCCACAGAACAAGGCAGGGTTGTTGTGCAGAAGACTGGAAAGATTACATTTCACTGCAAAGCATTATATTCCAAAGTCATGTGACTTAAAAGAATAGTCATTAAAAAGATTGGAAATAAGTATCTTCTTCGATCCAGCAATACCTCTTCTGAGAATATTCCCTAAAGAATTAAAAATAAGACATAACAGAGATACATGTATACCCATGTTCATAGCAGCACAATTAACAATAGTCAAAATGCGGAAGACACCAAAATATACATCAACTGGCCAATGGATACAGAAATTGTGGTATGTGTACACAATGGAATACTATGCGTCTATAAAGTCAGATAGGTTGGAGGCTTTTATAGGCGAATGGAGGCAACTCGAGGCCATCATGTTTAGTGAAGTGAGTCAGAAGCAGAAAGTGAAATATCGAATGGTTTCTCTGATATGAGAGACCCAGATCACAATTATCTCATGGAACTTAATGTGGAAAATAATGGGAACTGGAGGAGTGGAGGGGGTGTCGGGGAAGGACCAAAAGGAGAGAGGGAAAGGTGTTGTAACCTTGGCAAGATATGTATGTGCACAAAATGCTCAAGATCACCATAAACTTCAAATTTTGATCTTCTACGTATCAATAAAATGGGGGAAAAGAATAGCCATTAATCTGCCTTCAAATTTTGTGGTTAGGTATTTTTGGAGTGGATACCACAGGGCAGATGTTTCATTTTACACTCGTACATCTGTGTTTACTTCCAGGACTTGACATGAAAATAACTAACTTGGGTATCTTTGGTGTGGCTTAACTCAGTTCTACGTGACTTGTTGCAGACTACTATATTATGAAAACCTGAGCAAGTTGGACACTCCTTCAAAACTAACAGAAGAAATGTGCAGGGATAACACTTCCGAGGACTGAACTCTAATTTTGGCCATGGTACCCTTCACAGCCTCATCACTATCAACACGGCTGGGGGGTGAGCCTGCCCATGTCCGATTTGCGGGCACCTGGCTTCTTTCCACATCCAGCCACTGAACTGTGAGAAATTTAGACTCCGTTGGGATCACACAGCAGGAAGTACTTTCCAGGACTACTACACATTTGTGTACAGTGTGTCTCCTCCACGACCTAGCTTTGGTCCCCACTCACTTGTTGGGACTTTCTTCACAAATCAAGCAATGTGGTCATCACATACAGTGTCCACAGCCAGGTGTCCTGCCTTTATTGGTCAGGAAGCCTTGGAAAGTTCACTACATATCTTCGTGTATCTGTTTCCTTAACTGTAGCAAGATATTTGAATGTAGTAGAACTTAAGCTAGTTATTGCTGTGGCTGCCAATGAGCAGCCACTATAAAGACTATAAAAATGAAAAGTTGATTTAGTGCAGAGCTACATGAGAAAACATCTAAAAGATCATAAGAGACAAAGGTACAAAATAATCTTTCACAGAGGAAGTAGATAAAACAGAAACTCTCCAGTGTTTTTAGTTTTCATAAATTACATATCATACCCTAGTCTCAATAATTTCCCATTTAGTTATTCATGCTAAGAACACTTTTATCTACAAATAGCTATAATACCATTACAAGAACAGATGTTTCCAAGAATAGAAATATTTAAATAAATTATTAGTTAACTATAAAGTAAGGATGGCAGGCAAAATTGGAAAAAAAAAGATATCAAAACTATAAATAGGAGTATAAAATTTGATGCTACCCTAAGTCCCACTTAAATATTAATAAATGTGTATTTGTTCCCCCAAAAGATGGTGGAATTGTTTCAACAAACTCCTTATCAAATTCTCCTCCAGAGGCAGGACACCACAATCAGCACACTGAGTAATGTTTTATTACTCTGGAGAAAACGAAAAGACCAGGAATTTATGAGTGCTAATCATTACTATTTTCAAGTAATTCCTAAAAAGATCCATGGAAAATTTTCTTCAATATATGAATTTCAAATTTTTGGAATAAATTGAACGTGAAATGCTTTTATTGTGCTGTAAGAAATCACTGTAGAAAACTCTTGTCAGCCTGTTTTTGAATGCTGATTCTGAATAACACAGAAAGCCTGTTCCTTTAACATACCACAAGTAGGTAACAAAGTTATGGTTTATTCTTTCTTGTCTCTGTCTGTCACTGATACTTTAGAAAGTTGTAAGGAGGTTTAGAACACATACAAATCTAAAAGATAGTGGATGTCTATTCACTAATGCTTTGCATCTGCTCCATGAACTGTTCAGAAAGGTGCCAGTCTAATTAAATGAAGGAAAAATGACTCAGTCTTTCAGAAAGAATGGAAATTTCATAGGCAAAGACCTAAAACCACAGAGGCAACACCCAGTGTCATGATAGTGCTTTCTGTAGGAAAAATCTGTATGAGATACAACAAATATTCTCAGGTGTCTTGGAATCTGGAAATTTCTGACTCTGCATTTATTTTAAACAACTAAAATTGGTCTTAGTCTACTGAAGGCAGACAGTCTGGAGTTGGGTAATTTACAGTCAGATTTTGAGTAGTATAGTTATAAGCATCTTTATTTTCTAATATGTGAGACAGAGACACTTTCTCAGTCACTGTGAATTCATGGGATGCTCCTACAAGCATATACTTGGAGTGCTGAATTTTGAGGGTTATTGCCAGATAGATCATTAAAACAAACCACTGCCCTCTGTCTAACCTTGTCTCCTACTGAAGAAAATTATAACTTCCACATTTCAATGTACAAGTATCACTGATGTTCCCCATCTCTCTGCTTTCTGCCTTTTTTGCCTTATGACAACTTACACTGAAGTTCTTTAATAAATGTTACACTGTCTTAGTTGTGACACTTGTACCCTTGAGAGGAGGTTGCTTGGTGCCCTTGTTAGCGTGAGAGAAGAAAGCACTGGGAAGGATAGAGAATTCTCTGATGTTCCTTCCAAGGGACAGGGCCACTCTTGGTCATGAGTCAAAACATGAGCATATTCCTGTTCTTTTCACTCACACTTTTTTCATTTCCTTTTGGACATAGCGCGTATTTTTTCCAAGAGTTGAGTAGTAAGTTGCCTTTTTCAAATGTCAGTGTGTAAAGAAATAGTTCTTACTTATAATTTTGCAACACTTAGTAGGAGAGTAGAAAAGCCCTAGCAAGGGCACTTGCGTAGTCATTTGCTATTTCAAAGCAGAGATAATTGTAAAGAAATTGAATATATTTAGAAAGTAAACTGAAATCTTCCCCAAAATGGTCAAATCTATTTCTGATTTGATTTAAAATATGTGCCTGGAAATACAATGATATTTTAAAAAGTCAAGAGAATTTGCACAAAATAAAAAGCAAAATAATTTTGAAAATACTGTCATAAGTAGTAAAGAATAAGGATTTGAGTAGCAGTGCACAACGAGTTCAAGTAGGTAGTGACAATTTGTGTGTGGTACCAGAAAATTAAAGCTGAACTTTAATGAAAAGCCTTTAGGAATATAACAAAAGCTTTGCTTTATCCAATTTATATGCAGTAAGAGGAACAACAGTTAGATACAATTTAATCTCCAATTAATGCGTGATTTCATTCCTGGCTTCACTTTAAGATGCATCCTATAAGAAAACAAAAGTCAGACCCATAAACAAAACAAATTGAAGATCAGGTAACTAAGACTTTTTGAATAAATTGCTGAATAATTTTTAATTAGTAATTTATCTATAGTATATTTGCATTCCTATTTTGAAACTATTCCTACGACATGGTGTCTGATTTTGTAGATCATCCGTAAGAATACTGTTTAAGAGTTAACAATACTTTCCACTGTCTACAGTGATTTACTGTCATCATATCAAAGTGAAATATCTTTTTCAAGTGGAAAGCTTGGAAAATAATCAAGAACTGTTCATTTTTTTCATTTGAGAAAGCATTTGTTTCTGAAACTCCCTTTTCCCTGAGCAATGTCGGTTCAGTAGCAGCAGACTTCCCCAGAATGGCAATTTTCTCATCTTGCAGAACTCAACCTCATATGCTAGCACTTTTCGTTGTAAAAATGCAACAGAAATAAATATTGCCTTAGCTAGAGCAACAGGTTTCTAATAGAACCTCAATATCAAACCTTACTATTTATGATTTCAAATGTTTTCAAACATTATCGATATATTGAATTTCTAAATAAAAGATTGAGTTTTGGTAATTACTGCATATTTGAAACTAAATTATTTTAAATTTCTATTATGTTGCAGACTTCAAGTCATTAAAATATTGTCAATGTATTTTGAAAGAAAAATCTATGAACAATAGCATTCTCCAATATTTTTGTTACAATAAATGCACTAGTTTGATAGTCATATTAGTGTGTACAGCACAATATATTTTATTTTAAAATACCCAATTCAATCATACCAAAAACATTTATTTTAACATATGACATTTTACTAACTTTGCTGTGTCATGTAAGCCATATTTGTACTTTTTTCAACATTAATTGCATTTTTGCAATCATTTCAAAGTGCCATATATATTTTTTCAATTGCAAGTACTAGAGCTGTACAGAACAATTTATAGTTTAAAAAAGGACACAAGAAAAGACAAAGCTCTTATGTAGAAAGTCAAGTGTGATTAGGTTCCGTGACCTTCGATTTGAAACATTGCCATAAAAATGTATGTAAATAATGGGTATATAATCCATTTGTATGTTCCTATTGGCACTTGAAAATGTTTGTATAAATATTCCATATGTATTTTTCTAAAAAGAAAATTTAATACTGCAATATTGGGATACTCAACATGCAACTTTTCATTCTCAGAGCATCCCCATTCAGCTTGTGTATTCTCTCAATGGAGAGATAGGTAATCCATTATTCAAAGCATAAGGAACATAATTTTTCATGTAAGCAATATTAGTTTTTACAGTAACAGTAGATTAGTACTTTGCTAGTTTCTATGACGCACTTAACTGATGTTCATCATGCAGATTATCAATATTAAGCAAAGTAGAACACAGACTTTTATAATAATTAATTTATTAAAACAAAAAACACCTAAAATAATGTTGACCATCATGTTTATTTGGAGAAAAAATTATCACACTGTTAGGTGCCTAGTATTCTCTTTTCTATACACAAACTATAGTTTCATTGGTATTGACTTTTGTGAATTTTTTCTAGGCTACACTAGAGTTCATAATATAATTGCCTTAAACTGATTTTTCTAAGTCATGACAGCCAGGTGATGGATGGATCAAAATCTGGTGACCATGTCTTTTTTTTTTTTTTTGTATATATCACGAATGTGCCAAGGGATGACTTGTGTATGGTGCATAATTGGTTTCATCCCACCATAAAGCAAAAATTCTGCTGTCAGGGAATCACGATAGCAGTTGGGTGGTGCTCAACACGCTGTCTGAGAAAGTCTTGCTGGCAGCTCACGCTGCCTTTGCTCAGGGCTTGATAGTTGTCACAACATTCCCTGCTGTATTTTTACAAGCTTTCCAGCAACTGTGACATAACGCTTTCCCCTTAATCTAGGAATCTAACTTTCCATGATGTTTCGGTATTTATGGTCTCTTGTCTGCATTTCGTAATATAATACATCAAATGTAAGCTTGCTAGCGGGCTTTTTTGTGCTTAGTCTATATAAAGCTACAAATCGCTTTCTTAGAGAGCAGCACACTGCTGTTTTCAAAATGACACAAAACTTGAGCAGCTTTGTGCCACTATTTATACAATTGCCAAGAAAAGCGCTAGGATTTGGTGCAAATTGTTCTCAAGCTCGATTAAGTTGTTTTCGTGTATATTT